>JAWPHD010012085.1:0-78658 GCA_037043455.1 Cyrtodaria siliqua
TCGCAAAGACAAGATTTTGGGATGGACCGACCGACCGACCTACATTTTTTTATATGTTTTGTTACCCTGGCAACCACATTTCTTATGCGAATCTACACCAAAAGGGAGGTGCACAACTACACCATGACACAAACATTCCTGGCAAGTTTCGAGTTTGTAGTGCCAGTTGTTCTTGAGTTCTCGCAAAGATAAGAAGATTTCTGGATGGGACCGACTGACAGACAACATGTGCAAAGCAATATCCACCCCCCCCCCCCCCCGCCCCCATTCGGAAAGGGGGGCATAAAAACGTATGGCTTCCCACTCGCCAGAACAGACATAATTGGACGACTCTAGGTCCAACGGTTCTCTATTGATCTGAGATCGTTTTGATATTCAATATCCCTTTCACTGTATCTACTATCTGTATCAGAAAGGCCACATAACAAAAATATGTAGTGGTTCAGGTAACCCGACCGACCCTATTTTAAGGGGCCGACCCTTAAACGTTTAATGCAAAAATGTAAAACGAAAAACAATAATTAAAAATTAAAAAAAAAAAAAAAAAATAAAAAAAAAAATTAAAAAAAAAAAAAAAAATAATAATAATAATAAAAAATCAAAAAAATAAAATAAATAATTTAATTAAAAAATATTGTTGATCATGACAAACAAATCGAATCTCAAGGTATACCAATTTAACATATTAAATTCATTATCAGAATTGAATTCATTACTGAGAAAAAAAAAAGCCTACCTACCAACACTATTTTTTTTGCCACTGTTACCTGAACCACACATATTATTTTGTTGGCCTAATATCTACTGGCCATGACCAACCATCCTTCAAGGTTGAGGACACTAGGTCCAACCCTTCTCTAGTTATTGATCGGACATTGTCTAGTTAGTGGTCGGGGATCGTTTTGATAGTCAAGGTCACCGCGACATTGACCTTTGACCTAGTGCTTCCAAAATCAATAGGGGTCATCTACTGGTCATGACCAACCATCCTTCCAAGTCTGAGGACCCCTAAGTCCAACCATTGTGTAGTTATTGATCGGATATCGTTTTGATAATCACGGTCACTGCGACCTTGACCTCTGACCTAGTCATCCCAAAATCAATAAGGGTCATTTACTGGTCATGACCAACCATCCTTCAAGTTTGAGGACCATAGGTCCAACCATTGTCTAGTTATTGATCGAACATCGTTTTGATAGTGAAGGTCACCGCGACCTTGACCATTGACCTAGTGACCCTAAAATCAAAAGGTTTCATTTACTGGTCATGACACAACCATCCTTCCAAGTTTGAGGACCTTAGGTCCAACCATTGTGTAATTATTGGTCGGACATCGTTTTGATAGTCAATGTCACCGCAACCTTGACCTTTGACCTAGTGATCCCAAAATTAATAGGGGGTCATTTACTGGTCATGACCGACCATCCATACAAGTTTGAGGACCCTAGGTCCTACCATTATGTAGTTATTAATCGGACATCGTTTTGATAGTTCAATGTCACCGCGACCATGACCTTTGATCTAGTGACCCCAAAATCAATAGGAGTCATCTACTGGTCTTGACCAAACATCCTTCCAAGTTGAGGACCCTAGGTCCAACCATTCTCTAGTTATTGATCAGACATCGTTTGTGACACAGACAGACAGACAGACCTGCAGACCCACAGACAGACAGACAGACAGAAAGCACAAAATCAATATGGCTCCCCTACCACACTTTGTGTGGGGGAGCCATAACTACTTGACAGCTACAATTGTAAAAAGGTTAAATCAATATGAAATGTTCCGATTTTATATTAAGAAATAATGTTTATGTCTAATATGATTAATGTTTAAAACAATATGGAATGAAATGTGAAACACAAATGTCTTATACAAATGTGCATGACTGTCTATAGTTGGGGAGGTTTGCTTCAGTTGGTTGACTGAGAAACGCGGATTCCTGCTTTTGATCGATCTGTGAAAATATGATCAAGTGAACATTACTTATTTTCCATTCATATCGTGCTCGTAAGCAATAAGCTTCCTGAAACACAATAAACATGACATGCGATGTTAAATTTATAATTAATAATGACTCTTTTAGCTTTTTAAAAGTAGATGTTTAAATAATCTTAATATTGCCACTTTCAGAAAATATCAAACGTACTTCGTCAACATCAGTGATATGTGTTGTTGGCGCAATATATGTTTGCACTGAATTAATTTACCGACAAGAAGTTAACGTGTACTTAATAAATTCGTCTGTTGTAAATATGTTTTTTACCGCCACCCTAACATTTTTTATATCGTTGAAGCTGTAGAATTGGTTTTGCGCAAACGAGCAGAAAATTTACTTCCTGTTTAGCTCACCTGAGTCGAAGGCTCACAGGTGAGCTATTGGGATCACTCTTCGTCCATCCGTCCGCCGTCCATCGTGCTTCAAACGACTCAGAAATCGCTGGGCCAATTTTAATCAAATTGATATGGATGATAATGAGGTCAGGTTGTTTCAAAGTCGTATGAATTAGGTCAATACATTCAAGATGGCCGACATTGACCTTAAAAACGACTTCTCAAGAATCAGTAAACATTTTTAAACAGTTTTTGTCTCTTTTAATGATTCCCAACCACGGGACTATAAATATTTTACTTATGAAATCCCCGGAGTCAGACATGGCTTCGCCCCGGGAGTCCACATTTGTATACAGGGAGATTGCATGTTTTGCATAGACATATCTATGGAAAAAATCTTCTAAATGGGTGACCCTGGGGTTAAATCTGACCCCACCCCAGAGGTCACGGTTTTACATAGACTTATGTAGGGTGAAAGTTAACAAAATCGTCTTCTCTGAAATTACAATAGCCAGAGGTTTAATATTTCTGTTTCTATAAGCTTATGGTCCCTACCAAGTTAGCTCAACTACTAACTCTGGGATCAAATAGGGCTCCGTCCCAGGGGCCACATGTTTAACATAGCATTATATGGGGAAAAGCGTCAAAAGTCTTCTTCTCTGGAACTATGAGAGCCAGAAGTTAAATAGTTTGCATTTACCATAAGCCGGCGTTCCTCTACCAACGTTGTTCAAATGGTGACCCTGCGTTCAAAATCTGGCCAGCACCGGGGATCACCGTTTTACATAGACTTACATTTACGTAGTTGTTGTTTGTTTCTGTGCTTGTTTGTGTTGGACTGTGGTCCTTGAATGCTACATTTCCTGTTCGACTTGTATATCTTCTTTTATGGTCCATAACCAGTTTTGTTCAAATGGTGACCCTGGTGTAAAATCTGGCAATGCATTTAGTGGATGGAGTGTGGGTGTGTGCATATATTTATATAAGGGTTATGTAGCAACCTGTTTTAAAAAAGCTGTTTCTCTGAAGCTATATAAGCTAGAGGACTAAAATGTGATACGTTTCATAAGCTTATGGTCCTCTATCAAATTCTAATCGAAACCATGGGTTCCAGATTGGCCCCCACCCCAGGGGTCACATGTATTACATATTTGAAAATCTTAAACAAAATGTATTCTCGCAAACCACAGCTATACACTTAATGAGCGTGAACAGATGGAAACAAACTGTCTAACCAGCATTGACCACGGAGTCCGTCCCACCCCTGTGGACATAGCCACAGGGTCAAAACTCGGAATCATTTAGGATCCCCACCCTATAACCATATATACACTACTGGGCATGAACAGACTGATTCAGCCATCAAACCAGCATCGACCTCGGGCCACTCCTGGAGAAATAGCCCTTGGATCATTTCTTAGAAACCCTTACGAACCAATCCTATAACCATTTACACTTACCTGGCATAAAGAGAGATATAACAACCATCTAGTCAGCATAGCCCCTGGGGGACTATTCTAATCACTGGACACATAACCCCTGATTCATAACTTGGAAAGTGTTGATATCCGCACCATAAAGTCATATAATTTATACACTTACTGGGCATTAGCAGACGGATACAACCATCCAACCAGTATCGACCCTGGGGTACATCCCCACCCCTGGAGAAATAGCCATGGAATCATTAATTGGAAACCACTGAGATCCCACCCTGTACCCCAGGGCCGATGCTGGTTGGATGGTTGTACACTTAATTGGCAAGAACAGACAGATACAACTATACAATCAGCTTTGGCCCTGGGGTTCGTCCCCACCCATAGCGAGATAGCCTCTTGGTCATAACATGGACACGGTTGAGATTCCCATCCTATACATATATATACACTGACTGGACTGAACGCTTTAAGGCGGCGCGGGAATTTGTGATGACCCCCATCGACTGCATTAAGTCTTGTTTGACAATTTTTTCAACATAAACATTCGTGATGTGTTAATTATTTATATATGCATGCTTTTGTTACTGTTTTAGGATATGTTGGTGTTTTATACTGTTAATTTACCACTTTTAATTCATAATATTGACGTCGGTCCGATATAAGTGCGACATCAGCAACATTTTCCGCTGTACATTTACAGCCTTCATCCGCCCGATGTGGTATTTCCCGGTGGCTCTGAGTAAATTAAAATGCACAGCTCTTTACCAATAGTGAAACGGGGTCCCTTTGTAAGCAAAAAAAAAAAGAACCCGGTTCACTTTGAAAGTCACAGTAATCAAATTAATCCCAAAACTTTTCTTCATGGCTCCTCAGGTATTTTCAAATATTTGAAAATATTGAGGAATACACTTGCTCAGGGCAAGAGAAATATCAAAATTCACTTGCCCTTCCTACTTTGCCACCCACGTTGTAATTCAACGGAATTAAATCAGAAGTTAAGCATGTGTCACACTAAATGTTTACATTCACTGTAACTCCAGGTGACAATTAGTTGTATTACCGAAAAACACAAATTTTGAGCAATTATTGTTTAAAATATATTATTTAACGTCCTCACTCCCTTAATACTCATGCCAGTCACTCAGTTATGGACACTTTTGTATGTATATATAGAGCAAATGCTGGCATGTATGTTTACAAACTTTATAACAAGTACATGTCGCGCGTCTGAAAGATTACCTACCTATTACATATAAATGATAATCTTAGTTTTCATTATACATTATAAATGTCATGGTGAAAACAAAATTATGAAAACGACGGTAATGCGCGATCTTGAACTGTATATATTTCAAAAGTAGACAGTGTATCATTTACCAAATTCGTTGCCATATATTGAAAATCATGCTCACTGATCAAGGCCGTGTACTTGGTGAAACTTTCCATAACTTTGATTCGGCTTGAGATGTCGGTATACAATTAATCAATGTGTACATTTATTCATCGCTAGACTGTGTTCACATACCACACTAGGGGTTATATATTCCGGGTCCCGCGGGTCATGCATTTCTAATGTCCAGAACCGCATGTGTGTATGTATTATCAATAAACGATGTTCCTCACACCAATCATGCGGTAAAATGCTGATGGATTGTTGAAGATCATGTCATGTTCGTATTATGTCCAAAGCCGCTTCGGTTAATATAATGAAAAGTAAAAATGTCTGTATATTTAATGGGCAATGTTTAGAGCAACAAAGTGATATGTTTATGGTAAACAACCCAAGTCATGCACAGTTAATGTACGGTAATTACGGTTATAGAACTTGCGATAATGTGTAGGACCATAATTTTGACAAATGGTTAAATGAGTTGAATATTAAGAGAAATAGATATGAACTGGTTATTTTCTGATACCGCTTCGAAGATTACAATACTTATTGTGCCCCTGACCGTTCTAATGCATATTGTCAACCCTTCTATGTTTGTGATGTCACATACTGTGCTGTTATATCTACCTTGATTACTGTGCATATACATCTTTGAAAATTAGAGAGGCTGTACAAACGAAAGGATACATGTAAAATATGGCTGTTTAAGCATTCTTAAGAAAGTTTAAAGGTTGACTCACGTTGACCCACAGTCAAACAGATATGCGATTAACTCTTTACGTTTTTGTATTTTCATTGTGATATTAACCAACATAGATGAAGGGCGGAACAGTCATAACCTTGCTATTCTGTTGACATTCATATTTCAGACAACAAATGAGAATCATCTGAAAATGGCGTCAGGCAGTAAAATCAAACCACCCGTCAGTTTAGCCGATGCAGAGAATGGCACTTTCTCTGAAGAAGAAACAAATTGTCAGAAATTCTATTTTCTGACATCCAAAGTAGGCACACTCGCCGTCAGAATAATCTTCGATAACTTGATTCCACCCAACGGTCTTCAAAAGCATCTCAAAACACACGAATCAACACTAAAAAGTCTGGAAAGAAAACGCGTTTTACGCACGGAGCAGATAAAAACACTGCTGTATCCAGGTAATTATGCTAAGCTTTTGAGTTTGATGCACACAGTAAACTATTTTGTTAACCAAAATAATTAATCTATATATCCTTTAATTCCTTAGTCATTCAGCAAATATAATACTTCCATGCCCAGTAGGAATTACTTTATTAAGTTATTGCTAATTGTTTAACAGCGGAAGAGTAGTACGTGAACGTATTATGGAATTGTTATCTTTGATTATGCCCAAATAAGAGCATTTAAGGTTCTTTGTCTTAGTCTTAGACTAGTAAACTGCTATTATTAGTAGTACTATTGTTACTCCCTTGATCGTAATCTCTCCATTTTTTTCCCGCCTTATTGATAGTTTATTAGCTTTGGAGTTGCTTTACACTGTATCCTGTAGTATCGATTTTAGGTTTTGAGGTAAGTTTTTTCATATCTTTTTTCACATATTCACTCTCACTTCATAACTAAATGTCACCACACTGTTTTACCCTCATCTAACCAGAAATGTTCTTTTATTAATATCCCTTTGGCTCCAGTGTCTATTCAAAGTGGTCAGTCCTTGCAACACTGCCAAACGATAATATGTTTTTTAAACAGTTTTATTTAAACAGCCGTGTATTTTATTGTTTTTTTGTTTCGTATTTGTTCTTTGCGTGTCTGTGTACCCCTGATGAAGGCGTAAGCCGAAAGCGCTAGGGTTTTTATAAACTGTAGCATTGTAGTACTTTTTTTACCCATCTATTAATTTATTCTAACATTTTCGTATCCCTCGGGGATCAAGTGCTTTTTGAAGGTATTTTGCAGATGTATGTATTTTCTCATTTTTATATATATATATATATATATACGGGGAAATATTTCTGAACTACCAAGGACAGACAAACGAACTACGGCAGGGCGCCTAGCTATGACGAGATACACAGAGATCAAGCGTATGCATTCACTCCCTAAAAAGGATAGCTGCAACACACGTTGATGAACTGTATATATATATATATATATATATATATATATATATATATATATATATACGGGGAAATATTTCTGAACTACCAAGGACAGACAAACGAACTACGGCAGGCCGCCTAGCTATGACGAGATACACAGAAATCAAGCGTAAGCATTCACTCCCTAAAAAGGATAGCTGCAACACACGTTGATAAACTGTATCTCTACATCATAACACACTCGTAATGAAGCACAATTAACATATAGACGCATACATACATACATACAGCTCATATGAGTGGGCCACATTTAAGCATTCAAACACACACAGCTATATTGAGACAGTGACATGAAAGGTGCCGGATCTTGGGGATACTGTAAATTCAGGCTAATATAATAATGGAAAACCAGCCAGATCGGACAAGTAACACTGGTGTTATGGCCCTTGATTTAATTTAAGACGATAGTGCCTTCATTTTTCATTCGATCTTTACCAAACCTTAACAGATTTGTAATATCAATGAAAGCTTGGACAAGTGCGGAAAACAGCTATATCGGAGTAGGAACACCAGAGTTATGTGCCCTAAATTATTGAAAAATGCCATTTTCAGCCTTGTGAACACTCTAGCGCCTTCATTTTTATTCGATCTTGCCCAATCTTTGCCCAATTGTTGATATTAATTAAAGCTCACACGAGTACAAAAACCAGCCAGGTCGAACCTGTAATACCGGAGTCATGGCATTTCCCATTTTTTGGTAATGTACACTGTAAACCCCAGGGGCCCTGGGTTCAAATCTCACTGGAAGCTTCTTTTTTTTTCTTTTTTTCATTTTTTTTGCACAAGAAACCTTGTTTCATGGGTTAAAAACGTATTTATTTATTTTAATTTTTGATAATTATTATTAGTATTATTTATTTATTTATTTATTATTTATTTGTTTTAGCTCTACTGTAACAATTTTACATGATTACAATTTCTGCTTCAGCTGTATTGACCTTTAGAAGCTTTACTGCGCGAGAAATTCTCGTAAGAGATGCCATTGTTAAAATGCGTTTAAAATGGTAACACTTGTGTACTTTTCTATGAAATACAAGGAGATAGTAACAATATGTTGTTTAAGCTTAAATAGTACATGACGTGTACATGTACTACATGTTACGAAAATCATGGTATTTCTTTATCAAAATTACACGCTAAAACGATAGAATTTTCGACTCGGCACTGTCGGTCAAAATAGATAACGAGTGTCAGTCAGTGAACGTCTACAGATGCGTATTCGGTATTCGGTAAAGTCTGAAAAGTAGCCTATATTTAAAAGGATCGACCGCTGTTCAACTTTTCGGTGTGCATTTTGATGGCCAATTTAAACTGAAAACAAAGCTGCAGTCCAATGTATTTGGCTATCCGTCACCGGCCCCTCCCGCCAATAAAACAAAGAAAAAGGCGGATCTAGTCAGGGTAGGTGTCTCATTGGTCCATGATTGGAATCATCTGGGAAACTACCCTACTCCTACTTTTGGTTATTAAACATGCTCGGAGAATAGACTTCGATAAATAAACTTCTTATAGGAGGATTTATGTCCCCTTACGATGCACGAGGCTAATTGGAAATGACGAATACACTGAGGAAACTCAGTTGCGCCGTTGAGGCTTCAACCCGGATCCTGTGATTTGAAGTGCACTGCACTATCCCCTACACCGGCTCTTGACAAAAATATATGACGGCTTAATATGTCAAACTAGTATAGACATTCATACAGCCTTATTTTTGTTACTTATATATATATATATAGAGTAATTTTGTTAAAATAAAATGTGGAAAATTATCATTTACATTTATTTTCATTGCAAAATCGGCCTCTTTTATGCGATTGAGAATGCGCCAAAGAACTTGTGGGTAAAAGAGAACTTGAATGACTGTGTTATGTATTGTTTGAATCTGCTCTATTCATGGGTAGAATCGGGAAACTGTCCACATTATTTCATACCGGAGCAAAATATGTTCGAAAGAAGAGTAAAAGGCAGAGTTCGGAGTCGCCTGAAACAGTTACTCGGTGATTTGATTGGAGAGGCCTGACATTTCTACATAGAATAGAAACGGATATGGTTGGGAAGTATTTGTTGAAACATTGAGTTCCAAGTGAAATTAACGACCTTGAAAATGTTTCCAAAGAAGCAGTTGCAGTACGATCATGCCTAATCCATCTAGGAACAATCAATGAAATCTGTGTTACAAAGAAAAAGCTGCTGCAGTCAGTTCTCGATACATGTCTACAGACTAACCTCTTGAGCCTCTTTGATGGAAAGTCTGTCTTCAACATCATACACGGGCACTATAATCTACTGCAATAACTTTACAATGTTGAAAGAATTACTGAACATACCGAAAAACAAACAAATAATGCATTAGAGCTATTACTGCCTTTCTTGCATACAAGTTTCGCTTGTCAGCTGGCATCATATGCCATTCAGTTGGAAAATCCCAAAATCAGAAATTGGTTTATAGTTTGGTCAGCGCTACAGTTTGCTTATGGAATGAAGTCAGACGTTTCGTCAAGTCGATTGAAGTTTACGACGGTATTGCTGGCTCTGAGACTGTATGACTAATGCGAACATGAGCTTGATACAGTCGAAAAAAGTCTAAGAATGCATGGAGCGTTTGCATGTAAATGCAGAGAAATAAAGCCAAGCTATAACGAAAATGTGAAAAAATATCTTAAAATCGAATGACCTCAATACGAAAGAGATTCTTCATTCCTTCTTTAGTACTTGCGTTATGTTTCTGCCCACCGAAATGGCAATTACCCCTGAAGCTCTAAGATATGAACTGTTTATATCTGTTGGTACGAATAGAGAGTCCATTTTTGAAGAAGCTGATCATTGGTATGGATGAGCAGCAGTCGACAGCATTGTTTTTTTTCTACTTTTTGAGGTACATTTTAGGCTTAGAAACTTGAAAATCAAAAGCGGTTCGCTCTCTTGCTATCAAAAGCATAGCCCAGACTTTGGAGAAAACCCTCAACCATCGCGAGACTGCTTTCAATCTCCTAGCATGGGCATCAGCTAGAGAAACTTTTACAGTACAAGCTATAAAGTCACTGATAGCTTCTTTAAAGGAACTGAAAGGCTATGAGCTGTACTACCACATAGATATTCAGAGAAATCAGCAAGAACAACACAATGCAGCGAAATGGCACATGCTAGTTTTAATGTACAAATTATGGAATAAGACATCAGAATTTGCTGTTGAAGACAGCAGTACTTCCATGTTCTGTTTCAATTGCATGGCTTCGTATATTGACAGAAGGGCAATCAAAACATGCAGCAGATGCCATGTTGCTAGGTATTGTTCAAAAGCATGCCAGGCGAAGGATTGGCCAAAACATAAAGCAGCATGCACAATCAGAAAGAACTTTCCATTGGACTAAAGGCGAACAAGAATGGATTTTCGGGCGATTTCAGAATTAACCATATAGGGGTCTGTTCGTTGGGATGGAGAGGCACCGAAAATGTGTTTTGATGGGTGGTGTTTTTTTTTGTGTCGCCTGCGTATTATGGCAGACATTTAGGAATGTCCATCGTGGCGTCCTCCCATCACACTTTAACCTGCAACCTAACTATGGTCATAACTTGAAGAAAAGAATTTAACGTGTGTTCATGAAACTTCATACACATCTTCATCGTATCCCAAGAAATGCCGTTACACATGTCCGATAACTCTGACTTTCATTTTGGCACAGTTATGTCCCAGTTAATAAAACTTTAACCTGCAACCTAACCAAGCTGTCACCTTTATCTCTTGTTTGTGTTTGTTGCTTCTAAGGGATCCCCTTTTCAGTATTTATTTATAACTTTATTCTTCTAACCACATGGAATGTTGTTAGCCATGACCAATAACTCTGACTTTAATTTTGGCAGAATTATGCCCCAGTTCATAAAACATTTTCCTGCAACCTAACCAAGCAAATACTGCAATAACGTAAAATAGCGTAAACTTCACAAACCGTCATTTTAAACAAAGGTATGTCGTTACACACAATAACTCTAAGTTTCATTTTGGCAGAGTTTTCAGTCCCTTTTCATAAATCTTGAACCTGCAACCTATCTGTTGATACTGTAACAGCCCCTTTCGAAGATTATGTGCAGGTTTCCTGGACAGAACCAGTACTAAGAATATGGATTAATTATCTTGCTCAAGGATAACTAACATGGCCATGGCGAGGATCGAACCCACGCTCTTTCGATCTGAAGTCCGGCGCTCTACCACTGAATCGCACTCCACGCACTTGAACCTGCAACCTAACCTGGCTCACAACTTGGCAAACTATTTACCAATGGTCATAAAACTTTATACCGTTCTTCTTTATCAATTGTGTCTCCGTGGCCGAGTGGTTCACGACGTTGCGTTGTAAACCTTCTCGCCTTTCACCGTTGCGGGTTCGAATCCCACTGGGAGCTCGACTTGTAAGTGAACAAGTGTAGATTCTTACGGATTGCGGGAGGTGTACAGTACTCTGGTTCTACCCAGAAAAAGTGGGTGGTCTACCTCCACCACAAACAAAATCGACCGTCATATAGAACCTTATACTTGTTGAAAATGACGTAAAACACCATACAAACAGAAGACATCATTATCAATTATTCAATGCTCTTGGCATGCCAATAACTCTGACTTTCAGTTTGACAGAATAATCTGCAACCTAACTTAGCTGTTATATTGGCAACATATTGACATATGGATGAAACGTTATGCAGTTTTTCTTTATCAATATTCAATGCATGTTTATGCCCCTTTTCATAAACTTTATCATTTTAAAAAAATATGTCTTCCTGTAACCTATGAGCACACAACACATGCTTATCTTGTTTATGTTCATTTCCATTTGGCGTACAAAAAGGGATTTGTACTCAAGACTTAATGATGTCATCAACATTGCAATGGGACGCCACGTCAACAAACAAAACCATGATGCCACATGACGTTTTGGCGTGCACATGCCCTGCTGGCAACTTATGTGCTGTAGTAATTGCCTTCATAATCATGGCAATTATCGGCTTGTGTTGATAAATAGATTAAACTTGACTTCGTTATTTTTATGTTCTAATTGTATTGGATTGATTTCTTTTAACCCTTAATCCAATGATTTTCCATATATTCTCAATAAGGAGGGTGGTGGGAGTGGGGTACTTTGGAAAATCACTTGAAAATATAAATATTTATATCATGTTGACATATATATATTTATCACATAACGTCCCTTGTTAGCAGTGACATACGTGTAATACAACCTGGAACGATTTTTATTGGTTGAATTAACTCTGTAACACTACGCAGGTTTTATTGACTGAAACTATTTTATTTATTATATAGAGGATCTTAAACGAGTTCCCATTTCATATAAGATTTATGAAACGAGTTATGAATTATTTTACTTTTAACGAGCCTTTTGGCGAGTTAAAACTAAAAATAACTCATAACGAGTTTCATAAATCTTATATGGAATGGGAACGAGTTTAAGATCCTTTTTATTACATAACATTGCAATCAAATTAGTAAAAAATAATTCAGATGGACATAGAACCGCCAAGACGGCAGACACACTTTAGCGACAAAACGTCATACGAGAGGTTGTGAATTCCTTGGATTTATGTTACGTTTTGTGTGCAATTAGGGAAAATACCAATTTAAATGCGGGAGCTGATGAAGAGAACTTCTAAAAAGCCAACAGTTTCTCGTGCATTAATTTTAAATGGCACCGGCGCTTCATAGGTGGAAAGAGAATGATAACGTTGCGTTTTGTTAATTCATTTGAAGTCATTTTTTTCACGAAGCAATTTAGTAACTGTTACTTGTTTTGTCATGCAATTATTATAGATAGATAGATAGATACTTTTATTAACTTGTTTCATACATATTTAAACAATCAAAAACATACACATATTATGGTATGTCAATGATAAACGAGGATGTTCTAAAATAAGTTGTAGCATGGTTGGTGACATTTCCTTTGATGAATGCAGAGCATTAAATCGTTTAATTTAGGTTAACTAAAGGGGCGTGGCTTTACCGTACTACAACTACCGGATATTGGAATTTAGAGTACGGTCACTATGACGTCACAGTGTTACTCAGTACACCATGCTACAAAAAAGATAGAGTCTGTCTCAGCTCGTTGGTTATTTAAACACCTCGATGGGCTACGCCCATCTCGGTGTTTAAATAAGCCAACTCGCTGAGACCAGACTCTATCTATTACATATCTAGTGTTTTGTTTAGTCTGTTAAAATGGATGTAGATAGCCTTAATCATAGTACAAGTGCATAGGAAATGAATTTTCTTAAACTAAGAATAACCTTTTTGTTTAATGACTGCAACAATTCCACAAATTTAAACATGCTTGTTCTAGATGTGTAATATTTAGGAATGTATTTGTTTCTAATGTTAAAGTAAGTAGTACAGATCAGAATAAAATGGTACTCGTCGTCAATATCGTTAGTGTTACACATTTCGCACACTCTTTCGTTTCTCTCTGTTCTCCCTCTTGAGTATCTCCTTGTTTCTATTCTTAAACAATGAGCGGATATTATATCTTATTTTTGTAATACAACTTCTTAATTGTTTGGAGCATAATGTTTCTAGATATGTTTCAAAATCAAAATTCTCTTTCACCACTGTGACGGATATTACATCAAAAATTTACGTACTATCTGCACTGACTTCATAGTAGTTTCATAAAACATTTCATAGATGTTCGCTTCTTTAATTTGAAGTAATGAGTATTTGAAATTTGAGTTTATGTTTGAAAAACACGCTTAATTTGGACTGCCCTCTCTCTCGTTAATGGGTTACTATGACGACGTATACAATGCTGTATGTATACATGTAACACTATGAATACATGCACGCAGATCTGAGGATCAATTGTTATATGTATTATCAAGTACATGTACATTTATCTTCTTTTTTTTAATTATCAGCTAAATTATTGCTATAACTGGAAATTACAATTTCAACCAGATATACACAGGGATTTAACTATTGACTGATATGTTATGAACTTACACAATTGTAGTTAGGCCCCTTGCATTGATTGCTTAGTATTCTGGCATGTACACTTTATGACAGCGAACTATTCAGTTAATCTTAAGTATCCACGTAATTGTATAGATTAATTGAACTCAGCATACTATGTAAGTCTAAACACGGGTAGAAAACAGTAGTTCTTGCCACCTAACTAATTCCAAAAAATGTACAAGACTGGTAGTGTGACGATTGTTACTGTCTTGTTTACATCTGAGTATTGAACTATTAAGTTAAAAGAATATTAGCTATTATTTTAATAGCACACTAGCTGAGTGTTTAGCGAGTGGCACTGTAACGCTAAGTCAGTCGTTTTAGCAGTATCAGACAAAATATAATTGACTTGACATTTCTGTCGATTTTGTTTTGCACCAAGTAAATGCAGGTTTGTTTGAAGAAATTATAGGGAAAAATATACTTTCTAGCTTTTACATGAATTTGATATGTGATTTGATATGTGTGTTAACCAAACATAACTATCTAACCATGAAGTAAAATGTTTTTGCTACATTTGGCTTTTATGTTGCAAAGAAAACGATTACAATGATAGGACAGATATCGAACCTGGGGACTTAATTGATACAGTTTGTTAAATAGTTATTAAGAAGAAAATGCCAAAGTGTGCAGTTATAACTATATATTTCTATAATCATTTGAGCCTGAAACTTGGATAATTTATTACCACATAGTCCCTATAATATCGACGCTGGTAGAATAAGGCCATACGCGGGTACGGGAAAGACGCGCCATATTACAGGCACGCTCAATTTTCGTCATTTATTAAATATTATATGTTATATAGTTAGTTTTTTCTTTGTTAGATACCCTGAATCATTTTCTTTACATCCATATCTTATGTTTTTCATTTTGGTAGTGTTTTAAGCAATTTTATCCGTTTTGAACTGGGCGGATCGGAAAAATCCGTGTCAGCCATTGACATTTCGTCAAATTTTCCATTATACAGTCAGTTTGACACGATAAGAAGGACATGCACATGTAAAACATTCATTATGTTAGTAATTTTTCCGGGCTAGCGTGGCGCAGTCGGTAGCACGGGGGATTTGTACCCGGAGGCCCCGGGTTCAATCCTCCGTGGTGCCACTGAGTTCCGTCGGTGTGTTCTTGGGCAAGACACTTTACCTTAGCCTCGTCCGTCGGATGGGGACGTAAACCGGGCGGTCCCGTGTATCAGTCTATCCTCCGAGCACGTTAAAGAACCATAGGAATCTATTCGATAATAAGAGTAGGGCAGGTTCCCGGATTCCTATGTATCCTTCCCCTCTCTCTGGGGCGGCTCTAAATAACCTATACTGTGTTGATGAGCCGTTAAACAACATTCAATTCCAATTCCTTTATTTGGTCCCTTAATACAAACTTAAGGTTTTTTATCTGGCCTTTTGTGAGAGAGGGGTCCCAGAAAGTGGATAAGTCTTACGACGGTTAAACATTTGCTCGGATAAGATCAAACGAAGGCTATGGATAAGTATTAACGCGGGCGTTTATAACAGCAGAGACGTATTTGTTTTCTTATTTGATACCACTGTAAGCTTCTGGCTTCTTAGGTACTTACTGACGGTGTTTTCCCTTACTTGATGGCATACTTTCCCAGTAATTTGCCGGTATTTAGAGGGAGTGCGGTTGAAACACCCGGGACTTGACCCCACCGGGAATAAGTAATAACTAATGCTTTTAGATAGAACATCTGTATCTGTCAATTGTTAACAAGCTGTGACTCATGCAAGTGGCAATAAGCATGCTTTACAACTCCTAGAAAACTCGTCTGAAAAACTTGAATGGTATAAACTCATATTTTGTAACTTTGAAAGGTTTCCATTTCACTTGCTGAAATGACGTTTTCGTAAACCAGTCTATTGTAGCATGTCATTTGCAACATCTCGTACACTACTTCGCGGGATCCCGAAGAATGACGGGATTGGCCGAGCGTTCACGATTGGTAGCATTTAATCAGCTGAATTACTATTATATGTTTATTAGCGACGGCAAATTCACAAGCCTCAATAGTGCAGTTGGTCGAGGCGCCGTGCTACTGCCCAAGAAGGTAGGGTTCAACCCTGTTGATTTCCCTATTATTATTTTTTTTTTAATTTTCATTGGTTTCATTATTGCGGATGAGAAGATAGCAACTGTTCATGGTAACAGTGAACAGTTTATATGTGTTTTAATGCACACTCTAAGGCACACGTATCCTTACATGTGAACAATTGTATTTCTGTGCTGATGTTACAAGGTAATTGTAATCAATATGTAAGGCATGTCAAGGTATTTGAACAGAAAGAAGCGAGGTCGCCCACATTGATTTAAAATGCTTGGTAGGAAGAACTGACGGTAAAAATCGGGAAGAATGTAAGAAAAAACGGTCGTGGCATGTTCATGTCTCCGTGACAACATTTATTTTTTTCAATTTTGTTTTATCACCCGTGACTTGATATATTATTATGTTAACTTCTTGTCTCTCGGCAGCTATTTTACGCTTGCGTAAAACCTTGCTTGTGTAATTTTGTCAGCGCATCGGGGCTGGCATGCCGAAATGAACAGCCCTTTGGACTTGTAACTGGAAGCCCCTGGTTCAAGCCTGGCCGTTGTCACTGACTTTCGTCGGTGTTTTCTTGGGCAAGAAACTTTCCCTCAGCCTCGTCCGTCAGACTTGGATGTTAATAAGCGGTTCAGTTTCAGTTTATCCTGAGAGCATGTAAAAGAACCCTTGGAACCATTGGAAGCTATTCGATAGTAAGAGTAGGGCAGGTTCCCTCAATCATATGTATCATTCCCACTTCTCTCTGGTGAAGCTTTAAATAACCTATATTGTGTTGATGAGCCGTTATAAACTATTCAATTCAATCAATTGTAAGCGTATCAGAACAATTTATCTTAACTGGCTCCGAGACTATTCCAAAGAGTATTATTTAGGCAGTTGTGCTCGAGTCCAATACATAATTGTTATTGAAATAAATAAGGTATACTGAACAAAAAAAAGAAACTTCCGCAACTTTACCTATACATGTAGACACAAAGAAAATAAATTTTGTTTGGTCTTATAAGTTAATACCTTTGTTAAAAGGCCAGTTCTGTCATGAAAACAATTTTCCTTGAATCAAACTTGTACGCAAAGTTATTCCCCTTGTTTTGGTTTAGACAGTATTTCCGTGTCTTGTCGTTTAAACTTTGATTTAACACAGTTTTGTTCTATTGAAATAAACAGAAGATAACCAAAAAGAGGTGAAAGTAAGCTGACCTGTTCACTCACGTTTGCGCCATACAGCTTTCAAGAATG
Organism: Cyrtodaria siliqua; assembly: GCA_037043455.1. Lineage (NCBI taxonomy): Eukaryota > Metazoa > Mollusca > Bivalvia > Adapedonta > Hiatellidae > Cyrtodaria > Cyrtodaria siliqua. The sequence continues at coordinate 17,616 of JAWPHD010012085.1, forward strand.
AATATTTTCAGATTACCTCCCTTTATAATACAAATACAGTGATTTTGCAATTTGAATAAAACATGTTTTAGCAGCAACACCCTAACTCTGGTTTTTTGATGATTATTTATATTGATCAGAATGATTGAGTGATAAGTATATAATGATGAAATTGTATCTAGATTGGTGTACAAAGTGTAACAAAGTCAACTCTATGCAAATCACAGCTTAAAATGCGGAAGTTTCTTTTTTTGTTCAGTATACATGAATATTGTTAGGAACTGAGCAGGTTACATATACTTGTTCTAACTAATAAATTACATGATTACTCCCCTTTGTTAATTTTCTCCATCTGCGTTTTTTTTGTTAACATTTTAAAAGATTAATAATTGAGATAAGTAAGTTAATATCTTAGAAGGTTCACTGCACATAACAGAACTTTTTATCAAACGAAATTATTACAAATCCCCAAGAATGGAACGTTTGTATGCTGCTGTGCGTCAAGTTCTGATCCATGTTTACCATATTTTAGGACACTCTAAGACGGAGTGTAGGTTGAGAATGCACTGAGATCAAATGGTTTAATTAAACTATGTTTTTTAACTAAACAAATAAGAAAAAACTGTCGTGCTCTTCTTCTTTCGGTATTATATTTGTGTGGACGTAGAACACCAGATGTTTCGTCGAGAGTCTGTTCTTTGTACTTTAGTACCTCGTTTTTGTGATAAATTACTCAGTGTTTAATTATTTCCGATAAAAGATCAAATCTTTCAGTGCAGAAGTAGCAAACGAATTTCTCCATATCACTTGCACTGAAAGTATATAATACACTGTACAAGAAGAAACATCAGGGCGGCGCAGAATGTTTTCAAAAGGAGAAAACAAATATGTGTATTTATTTGCAAATTTGTATTATATAACAACACAAATGTAGACATATTTTTAAAAGCATGAAAAGTTATATGGCAAAGGTAAGCAATAGTAACTTGAGAACAAAGGCACAGACTTAAAACATCAAAACATATTTAAGTGTTTGCATTAATTGCTGATGATATATATTTCTAGAATGTTATGAAGATATTTAGAATATTGAGGTACGTAGTTTGAATTAAGTAAAAAAAAAATTAAAAAAAAGCTGATATGATCAGTGAAATGTGTACTATGACAAATGGCTGGGGTAGGTGGACATGTATTCAGAAGAAGTGGTCTGTAGTCATGGTAGTGGTAAGATATCATACCATTGTTGTTTTTTTAATGTTGGACACTGATTTTTGTCATAGGTGTGTAGGGCTGATCAAGATATTTTCCTGGGTGGAAACCAGTATTGCATGGCCTGCGTCAGGAAAAAGCATGCTCAATCAAATTTTCAAAGCTGTATCTGTCATAGTTACTGAATGAAGTGCACCTTAACATAAAACTTAACTAAATAGGCAGACGCCGATCAAGAGATGACAATAAGTCGTATTTTGTTCTAAAAACGTACTAACTAAAAAGTGGACCTTAACGGAAAACTTAACCAAGATTCTAAGTTCAAAAAGGGCATAACTTTTGCAGAAAGCAGCACATAGTTATGAAACCTAATGTGCTGCGTCATGTTATGACGTAGAACAATTGTATAAAGTTTCAAAGTTGTAGCTGTAATAGTAACCTAATAATGGACCTATGACATAGCGCCAATTTCAATATAGTTATTTCAATACAACGGCCAGTCTTTTACCCCAACATTTTGGCCAGTCTTTTACCCCCTACATTTTTAATCACGTGCTCCTGCATATGTCACGTGCTCCTCCATATGCAACATCAAAAAGCAAATACAAATATAGGATGCGCGCTCAAGGCGCGCCGCCAATAAAAAATATAGTTAGACATGGCTTTGTTGCAAAATTTAGCGTAAATTCCCTGTTCCGATGAAACATAAAAGAGCTATATTTCTGGATTGCGTTGGTACTTATCCTTCAACGTTGCTACAAAAACGTTGGTACTTATCTACGGCCTGCGTAAGACTTATCCACTTTCTGGAACCCCTCTCTCAGAAAACGCCAGATTAAAAACCCTTAGTTAGTATTAAGGGACCAAAAAAAGACACACTGACTAACATAATGAATGTTTTACATGTGCATGTACTTCTTATAGTGTCAAAATGACTGTATAATTAAAGGAGCCCTTTATTACCCTTATAACTTATATTTATTTGATAGATCTATTTGTATAAAAACTATTGATATATTTGTCACGATTAAAATCACAGCCAAAACACGTTATTATTACGTTTCAATATATCACACGGCACACCTTTACGGAAATCAACAGGAAAAAATCCGGAATATTACGAGTTTACACGAAGTCCAACTTCGGCGATGACGTCACACAGATGCCCAGATACAATCAACAATTACGATGTTTCTGTTTCTGAGAGTGTGCTTTTTTTTTTCAAGCTGATTAACATTATTATATCTATTTTTTTTTTTTTTCAATAACACGGTGCATGATCAAAACTAATTTTCACGGATAAAATATACGTTGCCTGAATAAGAACGGATAAGCACCTCGTTTTTTCGGATAAAAAATGGAATTGGAAGGTGATGATTGGCTTAAAACGGAGGCAAAACCGGCAACAGAACCGTAAGTTCAGTTCATTTTTACTACCACGGAACACTAGTTTATGCTAGATTTAACTTTATAGCTAAATACAGTAGAAAAAGTAAGTCATTTTCGCAAAATAAGCATTTGAAATGGTGCACTGCTGTACGGATTTCAGTATTGACAATACTTAACAAACATTTTTACATTATTTATACCATTTGGTATGCCTTTGTACGCAAGGATAGATACATTAGCATCCATAGTTGCGATATAAGAAACCATGAAGTGTTTCACTGTTGTATAATGATGAAATATCGGTTCATTTAGAGGTACGTAATATTTTCAAAGGCACCTAATTTGCACAACTACGCGGACAACAAGGAACCTCACTTTTCTATCCAATAGGGCATCATATAAGTGGTTGCTTTTGTCATTGCAATAAAAACGATATCATCTGAAACAGAACATGGTTAAAACTTGTGTATATACTAACTAAAGTCATTTATACTATATTTAAGTTAATATAAGTTAAGTAAAGTCATTTTTAATATATTTACGTCTAATACATGTATTATCTGATTCTGGCTGTTTGTTTGTGTAACGCCCTTTATCATTACAGGCCTGCCATTTCTCAGGCTTTGAGCCGGTAATTACCTGGTTATTTTGTAAGTTTACAAGCTTACCGGCCTTTTTGTTAATTGATTTAGTTTAGTTAAGTATACAGGAATTTGATGTTTGCTTTGTTCTTTTAGTATTTTTTAAAGCGTAGATATTCTTATATTTTTTTGAGAATGTATCGGCCACGTGTAGGCAACGCGACAGTTTTTACACTGGAAGTGTTTATTTGAGTCTCATCATTTAAACAAATGTTAACATACAAATTGTTAAACCACATACCCAGCCAGCATGGCCATATCGGATAGATATCGGTAATTGGTCGAAATGTCGGCAGATCGGCCCGTTATGCAGACTTGCCGCTATCGGTAACAGAGCGGCAAGACCCGATGTCTATCTAGGAAACACATCGGTCTAACATCGGTCGGATATAGGCTTGCTGACTCTATTTTCAAATTTTTTGAATTTTTTGTTTGTATGTCAATTCATTTTGAATATTGTATATTTATTGTTAATGTGAACAGATATTCCTCGCAAATGTCCTTTTTTACATTGCAAAATTATGCTACCTACATTCACAAGAGTTTTATTCATTGCTAATGAATATTTTTCCAATTGAGCTAATTGAGATAAGCACCAACAAAAAGAGATGTACAAGGTATATATATATAAGATAGTAGATATAGTGAAAAAATGTCAGTATTCATTAAATCGATTTGATAAAAATGAAAAAAAAAATCGGACAGAATTAAACGCCCGATAATCTTGTATGGTGCAAAACATATATATTTTGGATTGGTAATCCGATGCTCTAGCTACATACTGTACTAGCTGGATGGGGACAATATAACTAATTTGATGTTTTTCTGACAGATGTCATTTTGATATTGATGTGTAGCCGACAAGATATCGGTCCGACTTGAAGCCGATGGACATGCCGATCTCGGGCCGATATGGTTTGCAATATTGGTCCGATATAAAAAAAAATATCTGGTCGATGAAGGCTAGATATAGGATTGCTGGCTGGGTACTTAATAACCTCTGAATAAAGTTATAAGATCTGCGGTTAATCACGTTAAAATGTACAAATGCCAGCATTCAACTATTAAATGTATACAAGGGACAATAAATACAGCTCTTCAGTTTGATATACACATATAAAAACAATAATACATTCGCACATTAAAATGTCAGCAAGTGATGTTAATCTTAATAGTGTACGACCTGATGAACGGATATAGTATATTTTGTAAATAAAATAACTGACATTAAAGCCTGACAAAAACAAGCATTCGAGGAATAAGCTTTATAAATTGGCTTAACATAGTTTTAAAAATGTCAGATTTGCTATGACCTAATTAATGTCCATTGCTCGCAAACAATGCCATCAGTAATCCTTAATTATATATTTCATGTACATTCATGCAAATTGATACAATATATGTATCTTTTTAAAACCGAATCTTGAATATTGTTGTCTTTTCATTTCATATTCATTCTGATAAAGATTATTATTTTACTATAAAATCTAAGGATAAAAACCGATGAACACAAATTTGATAACTTACTGAAAAATAAGGTGAAATCTCAACATATCTCGGCAAGGAACCAATTTTCGGCGAAGTGTAATTTCAATTTTTTTTTTAAAGACTGCCGTTTACAATATTTTTTATCACGCGCAGTTAAGTTTGGGAAATTTGGAATTAACTGAATATATCACAAACTGTTCAAGAATACAGTACGCGAGAATCGATGTTCAAATTATACTGTTTTTCTCATGTATCGTTTGTATCTTTTTGTGTGTGTGTAACCGTCGTTCTTCATAATGAACATTTAAGATGTGCGACTTGCCATTTGATTGTTTTAGTACATACATGTATGACATTGTGTGATGTATGCAGAAATTAGACAAGCGCATGTTTTTTTTCTTTTATGACATTGATACACATATTAGTACTTGTATACTATCACTTTGCGAAGATGCAAATAGTATTATTATTATGTTATTAATGCATTATAAATTCTTCATTTGTATTTCATTTTATATTTATAAAGTCCTCAGAATTCACCAGAATGCGTCATTTACAGGGTAATTTCGAAAAATCTCCCAACCCCCAACATCCACCGCCCCAATGTTTAACTCCTTCCGGCGCCTTTGTATAATGTTTGCTCTGAGATTCTTACCCACCTGATGAAGTAATCAGAAGAAGAAAAAAAGAAACGCATCGTACTTTGGTCGAGTACTGAACCAATTAGGTGCCCATATCCAGGACGATTAGGTGTCTCGATCAAATGCGTAAATTGTAAGATTTTTCTATGCAGGAAGAATTTTCTATTCTTTTCTATTACACGGAATATTGAATACAATAAAATAGATTAAACGAACTCAAAATAAAATCTAAAAACGTCTATAAACAAATGAAAAAATCAGTTCAAATGATCAATACTCGCCTTTGCCCAACCAGAATCGCACAACAAAACTAAATTGTGTCGATTTCACAAACATTACACAGAGACAGTGTTGTACATAAGGCGAACATAGTATCATTTTGTTCCGTGAAAGCATTACAATTACAAAAGAAAGCGTAACAAGGAAATAATCCGACAATAAAGAAGGTCACTAGAAAAACGAGTTACCTTGGTTATCCCAAAACAACAGTGAATATTAGGAGCCCATCAGTAGCGATTAGGAGCCGAATCGACTTTTATCCGTGAACATTAGTTTTGATCATGCACCGTGAATAAATGCTTATCTGATCTGATCATGATTTACATGATCAGATTATTGCTTGCTAATTTCACCAGGGAGTACGTTACTCCCTGATTTCACTAATGTCCTATAAATCTCTTTTTTTTTTTTAATAATTATAGTACATGAACCTCTAGGCCAAATTGTTTGAAACAGCCAGAATTATTTGAAACAGCCAGAACAAAGTCATTTTATGACACTGTGTATTCCGTAACAAGTGAAAGAAGGGTTTTATGATCCTAGCCATATCCTGTTATCACCTTTCTGTAACACAGTCAGTTAGTTTTATGACCCTGCATATTCAAGATTGAGTGGCCAGTAAGGGTTTTATGGCATTTATGGTATTTCGCAGTACTTAGCCACTTTTACCCAGCTTATATGGCATCAGTTGTATTACCATGTGTATTTCACCATCAGTGGTGGTGAATTCAGTGCTGTATGGAACAAAGCATAATTAGGCCAATATAACTTTATAAAGCTCTAATTTATAAATAAATACACCAAAAAAGAGGTTATAACATTAGAAAAATGAATGGCGGTGGGAATATAAACCTTATAATATGTCACAAAATGTCACGGGTAGAGCGTACTGGTCGTATATAGCTCTTGTATCGGTTACACCCAAAATATATTGTTCGAGTTGAAACAATTTCACAATATTCATGATCTATTCATGTAACACGTAAAAGCGTGCACATTTTAAGTGGCCGCCAGAGAGGCCGTGTCATAAGTTTAGTTTTGTGCTAATGCATGTAAACGTATAGGTATATTTTCCTTAAACGGCAAAATTGTATAAGGGCCGCGCGTGTAGATTCAATACTGTAGATTTAGCCACGTTTGTCACGGACTGAACGGGGGAAATAATGATTTGGGCGTAATGTTTGCTATAAAACCCATTGTCTTCTAGCTGTCGCCGGGATCATCGATAGTACTTTGTTGGAACAGAGATTGGACGGCAAATTTCACAGGCAACATGTGGTTAGTAGTTTTATTAAACTTTCATCGTATATTTGTATTCAGTGGGCGGCGCCATCTTGTTTGGCGGTTACGACATCCGGTTAGCATTGATGTTTCTCAAACATAACTTTAGACTAGCATATGATTTTGAAGTTACTTTATTAGATGTAATTATTGTAATTGATCATTAATTGTAAAACAATATTAATTTGATAACAGTGGATAATAGGTGCATTAGTTAACGTTGGCGTATAACTCGGTGATTGTAATACACGATTGTTAACATTAGTTAACAATGAGATAAGTGACAAGAATAAATGCGTGCATGCATAACTCAGTGAGTGTAATATATGAGTAATTTGATCATGTTTATATTACATGTATTAGGGGCATTGATTAACAGCGACGTACATAGCGTATACATGGCGTTGTAGAATATGTATACATTGCTACTCATCATTAGTACAGCTTACATATATTGATTGAATAATGATTTGTTTGGGTAATGGTAATTATGCAAGATTGTTATGTTTGTCAACCAAAATCTAAAACGTATGTATAATTACAGCCTAAGCCATCCAGGATATAAGCCATCCAGGGTTGGAGTAAGCCATCTAGGTTTGGATATCCAGGAGTGGAGCTAAGCTTCCACGACTAACGTTACAAGCGGTGGAGACGGTCCCCGTACCTGCGCAGCCAGGTTTTACTAACGACAACCCCCGGGACACAAGGTGGGCCCGTTACCAGTCCTCACTGGAGGAATATCATTCACAATCTCAGTGGAGATTAACTATCATTGCATCGCGTCATCAACCCTTACAGAAGGCATTTGATGACAATCATCCATTGAATTCGCGCATCATCATCTTCATGAGCTCTCGCGCATCACAGTTATCGCGCTAGATCAACATTGTTATAGCTTTAACAACACTTTAGTGTCTTAGACATTCAGTATTTATAACAATACTAAGAACGTCTTAAACGTTCAGGAGAACATTCTTTTCATAGTTCATTTGTGTATTCGCTTGTTTTTTTAGATAATTGTATATATATTAAACATATTTTAAAAGTTGCATTAAACTTATGTAAATGCATTCACCGTCATTGATTCTTTCCTGAGTTAGCCCAACCACTAAGGTCATCCTGTGACAACTGGTGTCAGAAGTGGGATTTTGGGCGACTACGGAGGGAAAGAATCAATAAGTGATCTTTATTATGATATACTAAATCTCTACTTATTATTTTAGAATTGTGTACCACCCTCTGATCCATCAAGGCGACTGTCGACGATCACGGCCACAGCTTGGAAGACAAGTCAAGACACGACAAGGGTAGGGTGAGTCCAAACTGTTGTTTTGTCCGTTCTTTCCTTGGCGCGAGGTCGCAGTGGTCTACACGAGTGGGTCTGAGGCACTTTTGCTAAATAATTTGGGTGTTTGTTTTTACCTCCCTTGATATACATATAGTATCCAATTAGGTTGGCGAACAAGACGTTCTACTCATGTTGTGACACTCGAGTATACTTATATTGATGGGAGAAGTAAATATACATGTACATGTTATGCACATTTCGATGATTGTTTAAGGTTATGACCAATATCAAATATAGATATTTTATGTAGTGTATATGTTGTGTGGAAGCTAGATACTATCTATACATAACCGTTAGGAGTTAGCGCTAGTACAAATGTGTATGTAACTTGTCCTATGATGATGCCCAGGTATTTACTGAGGACACAGTGACTTACCATTAGTAGTTAGTTGAGTAGAATTATTAGTGACGTGTGTATTGTAATTATTGTAGTGTGTAGTTCACAATGTCTATAGACATGACGTCCATAAAGGATCTTACGGAAATGGGTAAGGAGTTAGGGTATGCTGGAGAGGAGCTTAGAACCTTTGTTAAAGACGAACAGGCTAGAGAAAGGGAATTTAGACTTAAGGAAAGAGAATTAGCAAAGCGGGAAAGGGATGAAGAGAAAGATAGGCTAGAATTCGAAAGTAGGTTAGCTAAAGAGAAGCGAGATGAAGAAAGTCGACTAGCCACAGAGAAGCTAGAATTAGAAAGTAGATTAGCTAAAGAGAAGCTAGATGCTGATAAAGAGAAGCTAGAATTAGAAGGTAGATTAGCTAAAGAGAAGCGAGATGATGATAAAGAGAAGGTAGAATTAGAAAGTAGAATAGTAAAGGAGAAGCAAGAGTTAGAACATGAGAGGTTCGAAACAGATGGTAGACTAGCTAAGGCTAAGATGATAATGGAAAGGGAGCAAAAAGAGTTTGATCATAAGTTAGCTTTAGAGTTGGAAGCAGCTAAGACACATAGTAAGGAAAGTAAAACTGAAGGGAAAGATAGTTATTCTGGGAAGTTAAAAGGTTCGAAGTTACCATACTTTGATGCTGACAAAGATAACATGGACAGTTACTTGTTACGGTTCGAGCGTTATGCTGAGTTACAGGAATGGACCAAAGATAAGTGGGCAGTTCATTTAAGTGCGTTATTGAGAGGCAAGGCCTTAGATGTATTTTCTAGATTACCTAGTTTAGATGCTCTTGACTATGACAAGTTAAAGGATGCTCTTTTAAAGAGATTTGAGCTAACTGAAGAAGGTTTTAGAAAGCGGTTTAGAGCTTGTCTGCCTGAGAAAGGCGAGTCATTTATTCAGTTTATTAGTAGGTCTAGAAATTACTTAGATAGGTGGTTAGAGTTAGGGAAGGTAGCGCAGACTTATCAGGGCCTCATAGATTTCTTGTTGCGGGACCAGCTATTCAATGTTTGTAGTTGAGATCTGTTCTTATTTCTGAAAGAAAGAAAATTAGCTAGTGTAGGAGAAATGGCAACTCAAGCAGATCAGTTTGCCGAGGCTAGAGGCGGAGCTTATAATGTAGTGTCGAAAGACAGAACTTTTAGAGATAGGCAAGGGGACGATCATAAACAGAAAGGCCAGAGTGGAAACTATAGAGGTGGTGGTAGTTCGATGGGTGCTAGAGGAGGTAGCAATAGTGGTAACATAGGTAGACCTTTTATTCGTTGTCGTCACTGTAATGGGAATCATGCTTCACATGAGTGTAGGAAAGCGGTGAAAGTGTCCGCTGTCGTAGACAACTTTAGTGAAAATAGTAGAGTGGACAACAATGTAGGGAGTCAGAACCAAGGTTTGAACAACCCATGGAATTTCGGTAGAGGTAGAGGTGGTCAAAACCGTGGTAGAGGTAGAGGCAGAGGTAGTAATAGTCCGGTTATTAAAACCGAGAGTAGTAGCTGTTGTGTTAAATCGGATGGTGTAATGGAGAAGATCGGAACATGTCTCTTTCCGTATGCAAATCTTCCAACGGCAGATGGTAGAGTGAATGGCACGGACGTAATTGTAATGAGGGATACAGGTTGTACAGGTGTGGTAGTTAGGCGTAGTTTAGTTACGGATGACCAGTTGGTAGGTAAACAGTCACCGTGTATGTTGTTAAATAAATCGGTAGAGCACGTGCCAATAGCGAGAATAGATGTAGATACACCTTTCTTTAAAGGGACTACAGAGGCACTATGTATGGACGACCCGATGTATGATTTAACGATGGGAAACATAGAAGGTTCAGTACTTCCGGTAATGTCCGATTTTAGAAGTAGCATAAGTAATGTCGTAGAGACTAGAGCGCAGGTTCAGAAGCAAGCTCAGGCTTATAAAAAATTAAAGGTTCCTGCAGCCGTAAGTGACATATCTAAAGCGGAGTTTATAGAAGCACAAACTCAAGACGAGTCATTAGGTCCTTGTAAGGTTAAGGCCAAGGATGGTGTAGTGAAGAAGTGTAAAGGGTCCGGGAGTTGTAAGTTTGTACATAAGAATAGGTTATTGTACAGAGAATTTGAAGATAGTGGTAGTAGACGGTTTCACCAATTAGTGGTACCTACCCAGTATAGAACGACAGTGCTTAAGGTAGCTCATGAGTCGATTATGGGAGGTCATTTAGGCGTAAAGAAAACGTCAGATAGAGTATTGGCAGAATTTTATTGGCCAGGCGTTAGTGGAGATGTAACTAGGTATTGTAGGTCCTGCGATGTATGCCAAAGGACAGTACCAAAAGGTCGAGTGACCAAAGTACATTTAGGTCAGATGCCACTGATAGATACACCATTTAAGCGGGTAGCCGTAGACATAGTTGGACCAATTTTTCCAGTGTCGGATAGGAAAAATAGGTACATTTTAACCATGGTAGACTATGCAACTAGGTATCCGGAGGCAGTAGCATTGCCCTCAATTGAAACTGAGAGAGTAGCTGAGGCATTAGTTGATATGTTCAGTAGGCTGGGTGTACCAGAGGAAATGCTGACTGATTGTGGGTCACAGTTTACGTCAGAACTTATGGCTGAAGTAAGCAGGTTATTGTCTTTGCGTCAAATCATGACAACACCATATCACCCTATGTGTAACGGGTTAGTCGAACGATTTAACGGGACGTTAAAGCAAATGTTACGGCGTATGTGTACCGAGAGACCGAAAGATTGGGACAAGTATCTCAATGCTTTATTGTTTGCATTTAGAGAGGTTCCACAAGAGAGTTTAGGATTTTCCCCATTTGAGTTATTGTACGGTAGGTCAGTTAGAGGCCCCATGAGGATTCTTAGAGAGATGTGGGCAGGTGAAGTAGATAGTGATGAGGTTAAGACTACATATCAGTATGTTTTAGATCTGAAGGAGAAACTAGAGGAGACTTGTAGGATAGCTCAAAGTCAGTTAGTTAAGGCAAGTACCAAGTATAAACGGTACTAGGACCAGAAAGCTAGAGCTAGGAAGTTTAAGATAGATGACCAGGTGTTACTGTTACTCCCGACCGACAATAACAAGTTGTTATTACAATGGAAAGGTCCGTTTTACGTTAGAGGGATAGTGAACACTATGGATTACCGTATCGAGATAAACGGAAAGTTAAAGACCTTTCATGCGAATATGCTGAAAGAGTATATCAGTAGAACCGATAATGTGCAACAAGGGGTGTTAACCGTAGTTAATGTTGCAGTTATTGAGGATAGTGAGGAAGACAGTAGTGAGGACACTAGTCCCATGTACTTTCCCAGTGTAGGTAGGGAAAGAGCAGCCGATGTAGACATATCGGGCATGCTTAATGTAGAGCAGCAACGAGAGATGGGTAGTTTACTCTCGGAGTTCAGTGATGTCTTGTCCGAAAACCCGGGGCAGACAGATGGAGTGCAACATGATATTGTACTCACATCAGGGGAACCAATAAGAATTAAGGGGTATCCCATTCCATTTCACTCCCAATCAATTGTTGATGAGGAGGTGAAAGATATGTTGAAATTGGGTGTCATCGAACCTTCAAACGCCCCATTTTCATCCCCAGTCGTACTTATTAAGAAGAAAGATGGGTCAATTCGATTCTGTATCGATTTTAGGCAGCTCAATAAACGTACCATCTTTGATGCAGAGCCAATGCCTAATATTGAGGAGGTATTCTCTAAACTTGCGGGATATTCATATTTCTCCAAGTTAGACCTCAGTAAAGTTTATTGGCAAGTCCCACTTTCAGACCGAGCTAAAGAGATGACCTCCTTCGAAACTTCGCAAGGACTTTTTAAGTTCAAGGTCATGCCCTTTGGTCTCGTAAACGCCCCAGCAACATTCTGTAGGTTAATGAGGAAAGTCCTGAAGGATTTGTCCAACACAGACAGTTTTGTAGATGACATCCTGGTGTTTACAACAACATTTGAAGACCACATTAAGGCTCTACGTAATCTGTTGGAACGGCTACGCCGGTTTAAACTGACTGCAAAACCTAGCAAGTGTCACATAGGTTACGCAGATATAGATTGTCTGGGTCATGTTGTCGGGAGGGACCAGAAATTGAAACCCAACCCCGACAAGGTTAAGGCAATTCAGGAAGCACCAAGACCCGAGACAAAGAAACAAGTTAGGTCATTTTTAGGGTTGGCGGGTTTTTACCGGAAGTTTATTCCAAACTTTTCGGCTATAGCTGCACCTTTGTCAGACTTGACAAAGAAAGGTCAACCCAATAGGATAACTTGGGGGGAAAGCCAGGAGCGAGCTTTTGTCTCTTTAAAGGGGAGTCTGGTCAAAACCCCAATACTAAAATTACCTGAACTTGACCAGGAGTTTATCCTCAGAACGGATGCCTCCGATATCGGGGTGGGTGCAGTCCTACTGCAAGAGCAAGATGGGTGTAGTCTCCCCGTGGCTTACGCAAGTCGGAAACTATTGCCCCGGGAATGTAACTACTCTGTTATCGAAAGGGAGTGTCTTGCAGTAGTGTGGGGTGTCAGTAAATTCCACCGATATGTTTTTGGTAAGGAATTTGTCTTGGAGACTGACCACCAACCGTTAGCTTATATGAATAAAGCTAAGGTAGCTAACAGTAGGTTAATGAGGTGGGCACTGACTCTGCAGCCTTACCGGATGAAAATTAAAGCAATCCGTGGAAAGGACAATATTGGGGCAGACTATTTAAGTCGCCGCACATAATGACCGGTTTAATACAATAGTGTATTGCAGTGTATTGTACAATAGTAGTATATGTTACGACAGGGTAGTGTACAATTGTAGAATAGTGTTGAAATTGTAATTACATATTATAGTTAGGTTATAACTGCAGTGGTAATAGTTAACATACTCAAGCGATTGAGCGATCAGCTTGTACGTTTTGTCGCTCGTTTGCTCAGAAGAATTAATAGTTTCGTAACGTGTAAATATTAATTATCATTTTGTTGAATTTTAAAAGTGTAGCACTTTCTTTAAGTGGGGAGATGTTGTCACAAAATGTCACGGGTAGAGCGTACTGGTCGTATATAGCTCTTGTATCGGTTACACCCAAAATATATTGTTCGAGTTGAAACAATTTCACAATATTCATGATCTATTCATGTAACACGTAAAAGCGTGCACATTTTAAGTGGCCGCCAGAGAGGCCGTGTCATAAGTTTAGTTTTGTGCTAATGCATGTAAACGTATAGGTATATTTTCCTTAAACGGCAAAATTGTATAAGGGCCGCGCGTGTAGATTCAATACTGTAGATTTAGCCACGTTTGTCACGGACTGAACGGGGGAAATAATGATTTGGGCGTAATGTTTGCTATAAAACCCATTGTCTTCTAGCTGTCGCCGGGATCATCGATAGTACTTTGTTGGAACAGAGATTGGACGGCAAATTTCACAGGCAACATGTGGTTAGTAGTTTTATTAAACTTTCATCGTATATTTGTATTCAGTGGGCGGCGCCATCTTGTTTGGCGGTTACGACATCCGGTTAGCATTGATGTTTCTCAAACATAACTTTAGACTAGCATATGATTTTGAAGTTACTTTATTAGATGTAATTATTGTAATTGATCATTAATTGTAAAACAATATTAATTTGATAACAGTGGATAATAGGTGCATTAGTTAACGTTGGCGTATAACTCGGTGATTGTAATACACGATTGTTAACATTAGTTAACAATGAGATAAGTGACAAGAATAAATGCGTGCATGCATAACTCAGTGAGTGTAATATATGAGTAATTTGATCATGTTTATATTACATGTATTAGGGGCATTGATTAACAGCGACGTACATAGCGTATACATGGCGTTGTAGAATATGTATACATTGCTACTCATCATTAGTACAGCTTACATATATTGATTGAATAATGATTTGTTTGGGTAATGGTAATTATGCAAGATTGTTATGTTTGTCAACCGACATCTAAAACGTATGTTTAATTACAGCCTAAGCCATCCAGGATATAAGCCATCCAGGGTTGGAGTAAGCCATCTAGGTTTGGATATCCAGGAGTGGAGCTAAGCTTCCACGACTAACGTTACAAGCGGTGGAGACGGTCCCCGTACCTGCGCAGCCAGGTTTTACTAACGACAACCCCCGGGACACAAGGTGGGCCCGTTACCAGTCCTCACTGGAGGAATATCATTCACAATCTCAGTGGAGATTAACTATCATTGCATCGCGTCATCAACCCTTACAGAAGGCATTTGATGACAATCATCCATTGAATTCGCGCATCATCATCTTCATGAGCTCTCGCGCATCACAGTTATCGCGCTAGATCAACATTGTTATAGCTTTAACAACACTTTAGTGTCTTAGACATTCAGTATTTATAACAATACTAAGAACGTCTTAAACGTTCAGGAGAACATTCTTTTCATAGTTCATTTGTGTATTCGCTTGTTTTTTTAGATAATTGTATATATATTAAACATATTTTAAAAGTTGCATTAAACTTATGTAAATGCATTCACCGTCATTGATTCTTTCCTGAGTTAGCCCAACTACTAAGGTCATCCTGTGACATAATAAAATAATATTATAATACATAATATTATAATAAAATTATATATGTGGCTCATTACCTGCTCAAACAAATAGGGTAGATAAGTAAGGAGAATTATCTTTTTCTTCACTCACAGGTTTTTTTGGCTGTTTTTATAGCCGAAATTTGGTCATCCAATGTCAAAACATATCTTTTTTTCCCAATGAAGAGGAAATAATTCCCAATTTTTTAAATTTTTTTAAGAGTGCCAATCCAATGATTGGGGTTCAAAAGCTTAAATAAATGCTTCTGTTTACCTTGTTGTACAAACAACAGTATTAAAGATATAATTATGAAAGGAATGCTTTACTTTATATTTTTCCGAATTTGATTAAATATCGCGCTAAAATTCCCAAATTTATGAAAAATCGCGTTAAAATTCCTAATTCCATGGGTACGGGTCATGTTCCCAAAATCATGAAAAAAAGCCCTGACTCATTATTTTGTTACCTGATAAACAAACTGCAAACATGTATTTGTTGATATCATCATATATTACAGGATACAGAAATTAGATTTGGCATACAATGTTTGAGGTCAGCCCTTTAAAACGGGGTTTGTCAGAAACCGGAACATAATTTTACTGGGCCAGTTTTTTTATATAATTAAAAAAATATATAATTGGGGTAAATATGTGAGGTCTTATTAAAATGCCTTAAAAAAGATAACACATGCTTTGAATTAGCAATACCTGTAGCCCGATTTATTACTTATGATAAAAAAAGAGTATTCTGGAGAAGAACTTGGACAGAACATGGAATGGTGATATTTATATAAGTATTACCCTTAGACCTTCGAATGACAATTATGCGATCTATGTGTACATTTGTCTAATTCCCACTGAGTATGCCTGCCGCCACATCAGTGGGGTAAAACGTTGATAGACGCATAATAAGTGATATGTTAATAAACACAAACAACAAAGACAAACTGTGAAAGTATGCAATCAGTTAGTCTCATGTATTTGACATCTGGGTTTGTTACAAAAGGACGTTTACATATGCCCCATGTGACTTGCGTTTGACCAAAAAACGTGTGGACAATTTCAGACCGTGTGTAAACGTTTCTTGTAAGACGTCACTACACTGACACCTGTATTTTGCCGTTCAAACAGTGCATAGTACCTGGATAATAGATTTAAACTAATGTATTTCATATCATATTTTTTTTTATTATTAACATTTTAGTGTGAAATGGATAACAAATGATCATTTTAGGTAAGTTGTACATTTATAAAAATCAGTGTATCAGTTTATGTCTAAGGCAGAGAATCTCTACGGAAAATCCACACATTAAAAAGTCAATCGCGTATGCACGTCAAAGGACGTTTCATTTCAAAAATCGTCTTGCCGTTCGTAGACATGTTTTTAGGTCAGAGAAAACGTAAAGCCACGGCTTCATGTTATAGGAGAGCAAATCCCTGAACTTCTGTCATGCAAAAAGTTTTTCTCAGAAATGAGTCTGCAGTCAATAAACAATTTCATCCTTATGTATTTCATACTTTCAGTGACAGTTGCCTGTAATACTTCAAGAAAGTATGATCTACGTTATCTCAATAAAATATTGAGAACCGGTCTGTGTAGTCAATCTGTCAGATATGGCGCGGTACTTTGTGTGACGTCACACACCGGAAATCAGCGGAAATAAACCGGAGGCAAATACGGATATTGTATCGGTCAACAGGTGATTTTTTACCTGGCGATAAAAAGCACGGAAAGCGATATATCACCAAAAAATGAGTTGCAATGTATTTATATAGTGTTCAGTAATAAATATAAACAAGAAACAAGAGGTATAAAAGGGCTCCTTTAACAAGAAAAGGTATAACACATATATTATACCATGGGAAGTACGGACTGCATGTAGATGTTCTGGATCCGGGATCGTTTTGATAGTGAAGGTCACTGGCACCTTGACCTTTAAATGAATAAGGATAAGGGTCATGTACTGGTCATGAGCAACCATTCATCCTTTCAAGTTGGAGGACCTAGATCCATCAAGTTTGTAGTTGTTGATAGGACATCGTATTGATAGTGAAGGGCACCGCAACCTTGACCTCCGATCTAGTGACCGGAAAATAACAAGAGGTCAATGACCTTGAAACTCTACTGAATGATTTTGATTTCAGGAAGTAGTCGATACAAACTTGCTTTTTGAAAATCTATTTTTAGCCGTAGCGGCCATCTTGAATTTCCGGCCGACCTGAAATTTTGCTTGGATCAATTAGACACCAAGAGCAGCTTTCCTGTGAAGTCTCATGGAAATCCGTCAAATAGTTTCAGAGGAGTAGTCGCTACAAGTTTTCATTATATAATTCTATGTAAACAAAGATGGCCGCTGACAGCCATGTTTAACATTGAATCAAAATGATGTTCGACTCCTATAACCATCATGCCATGCTGATTATTTTAGAAAAAGTCCCATAGCAATATATTTTATAGTTTTCAAGAAGTAGTCGCTACAAACTTATTTTTTAAAAATCTATTTTTAGCCATGGCGGCCATCTTGAATTTCCGGCAGACCTGAAATTTTGCTAAGATCATTTAGACATGAAGAGCAACATTCATGTGAAGTTTCATGAAAAGCCATCAAGTAGTTTCAGAGGAGTAGTCGCTACAAGTTTTCATGATATAACTCTATGTAAACAAAGATGGCCACTGGCAGTCATGTTTAACGTCGAATCAAAATAATGTTCGACTCAAATAACCATCATGTCACTCATGCTGATCATTTTAGAAAAAGTCACATATCAATATCACTTATAGTTTTCAAGAAGTAGTCGCTACAAACTTATGTTTTTTAAATCTATTTTTGACTGTGGCGGCCATCTTGAATATCTGGCCGATCTGAAATTTTGCTAGGATCAATAAGACATGAAGAGCAACATTCCTGTGAAGTTTCATGGAAATCCGTTAAGTCGTTTCAGAGGAGTAGTGGCTACACGTTTTCATTATATAACTCTATGTAAACAAAGATGGCTACTGACAGCTATGTTTAACATCGAATTAGAACGATTTTTGACAAGGACCAACATCATGTCATGCTGTATCATTTTTAGGAAAAGTCCCATATGAATATCACTTATAGTTTTCAAGAAGTAGTCGCTACAAACTTGTATTTTGAAAATCTTTTTTTAGCCATGGCGGCCATCTTGTATTTCCGGCCGACCTGAAATTTTGCTAGAATCAATTAGACATGAAGAGCAACATTCGTGTGAAGTTTCATGAAAATCCGTCAAGTATCAAGTACTTTCAGAGGAGTAGTCGCTACAAATAAAAGTTTACAGACAGACAGACACGCCGCACCACGGCATAAGCTCTGCTGATCTCTGATCAGTGGAGCTAAGAACAGGTTATCTACTGGTCATGACCAACCATCCTTTCAAGGTTGAGGACCGTAGGACCAACCGTTGTGTAGTTATTGATCGGACATCTTTAGATAGCGAATGTGACCGCGACCTTGAACTTTGATGTAGTGACCCCAAAATGAATAGGTGTCATCTAGTTGTAATGGTAAAGCGTTCTTCCAAGTTTGGGGGCCCTAGGTCCAACCATTCTGTAGTTATTGATCGGACATCGTTTCGATAGTTAATGTCAACACGACCTTGACCTTTGACCTAGTGACCCCAAAATCAATAAGGGCCATCGACTGGTCATGAGCAACCATCCCTCTAAGTTTGGGTACCCTTCTGCCAACCATTCTGTAGTTATTGATCGGACACCGTTTGGATAGTCAATGTTAGCCCGGATGTGACCTTTGACCTGGTGACACCAAAATCAATAGGGGTCAAAATGAACATGGCGCTCCGACCACACTTTGTTGTGGTGTGCAATAATCTATTAATTGAAGGTCACTGGCTTAGTCGTTGCTGCGGTGATTTACGGAAGAATAACCGTGTGACAACCTGCTGTAAGGATGAGTATTACTACCAAGATATAACGGTCATGATTGAATAATCGGTAGGGAACTGAAGAAGTGAAGGGACACTACAAAATCTGAAATGAAGATTGCTGTGCATCCCTTTAAGTGGGATGCATGAGATGTTGTAGATTTGGCGGAAAGTGACAAATGAGAATAGGTATTTTGTTGAAAAATATGTTTAATATACAAAAACAACATTACTGATGTGGAAAAAAACAATTGTATGTACAACTCAGTGTGTCAGGTCCCTGCCAAGACTTGAACTTGAATCTCTTTTCTCGAAAGAAAAGTGTGTTTCCTTACACTACAGAGATCGCCCAGTCATCACAAAAAGAGTGTACAAAACTAAGCGAAATTAATAAAGATGTAGATCAAAAGAATGTCAAACTAAAACTAGAAATTGTTATTGAACAAAAACGTATGGCTCCCCCACTCGCCCGAACAGACATAATTGACGACTCTAGGTCCAACCGTTCTCATTGATCTGAGATCGTTTTGATATTCAATATCCCTGTGACTGTATCTACAACCTGTATCAGTAATATTTATTGGTCAACTATCCTTCCAAGTTTGAGGATCCTAGGTCCAACCATTCTCTAGTTATTGATTGGACATTGTTTTGTTATTGATCGGGGATCGTTTTGATATCAATAGGGGTCATGTTCTGGTCATGACCAACCATCCTTCCAAGTTTGAGGACCCTAGGTCCAACCATTCTCTAGTTATTGATCGGACATCGTTTTGATAGTCAATGTCATCGCTAGCTTGACCTTTGACCTAGTGACCCCAAAATCAAAAGGGGACATCTGCTGGTCATGACCAACCATCCTTACAAGTTTGAGAACCCTAGGTCCAACCATTCTCTAGTTATTGATCAGACATCGTTTGATAGTCAATGTCACCGCGATCTTGACCTTTGACCTAGTGAACATCGATTTGATAGTCAATGTCACCATATGTTGACCTTTACCTAGTGACCCCAAAATCAATAGGGGTCATCTACTGGTCATGACCAACCATCCTTCCAAGTTTGAGGACCCTAGGTCTAACCATTGTGTAGTTATTAATCGGATATCGTTTTGATAGTCAATGCCACTGCGACCTTGACCTTAAACCTAGTGACCCTAAAATCAATAGGGGTCATCTACTGGTCATGACCAACCATCCTTCCAAGTTTGAGGACCCTAGGTCCAACCATTGTGTAGTTATTGATCGGATATAGTTTTGATAGTCAATGTCACCGCGACCCTGACCTTTGACCAAGTGACCCCAAAATCAATAGGGGTCATCTACTGGTCATGACCAACCATCCTTTCAAGTCTGAAGACCCTAGGTCAAACCATTCTCTAGTTATTAATCGGAATCTTTTTGATAGTCAATGTCACCGCGACCTTGACCTTTGACCTAGTGACCCCAAAATCAATAGGGGTCATCTAATAGTCATGAACAAATATCCTTCTAAATTTGAGGACAATAGGTCCAACCATTCTCTAGTTATAGATCGGACATCGTTTGTGACACAGACAGACAGCACAAAATCAATATGGCTCCCCTCCACACTTTGTGTGGGGGAGCCATAACTATCACAGAAAGTAATTAATATTCTTGCAAAGCATAACCCATGACTTCATGTATATGCGCAGTTCCACTTCATACTGATGCTTCTCACAATGTTTGGGGTATGACAGAGGTCATAGTGACCTTATTTTGGTATGCGACCTACCGCTATCCCAAGATGTATCAACTTACCAAGTTTGGTATTTCTAAGTGTTATTGTATTGAAAATATGGTCCGGACAAGCATTTTCTATGACAGAGGTCACAGGTCAAGGTCACAATTACCTTATTCTGGTACGCGACACATCACCATCCCAAGATGTATCTAAATACCAAGTTTGCTATCACTAAGACTTAGTGTTACAGTATCGAAAATACGGTCTGGACAAGCATTTTCTATGACAGAGGTCACAGGTCAAGGTCACAGTGGCCTTATTTTGGTATGCGACACACAGCTATCCCAAGATGTATCCATATACCAAGTTTGGTATCTCTAAGTGTTATAGTATTGAAAATACGGTGCAGACAAGAGGTGAAAGTGTCTGTGGATGTTCTACTGTCTAAATGTGCAGGGGACTGTAACACATTTTAAACATTCATTCAACCGGCACATGGCAATGTTATAGGTCACTAGTTGTTGAATGCCAGCCAGGGTAGCAGGAGAACTAGTCTGTACAAAGTAAGTGTATTACAGGGTTCCCACAGTTTTTTGAAAACAAAATCCAAGGTCTTTTCCGGGTTTTCCCACTGTTTTCAAGGACAATTTATAAATACCAGTGTTTGTCCGACACCGTTGTTGCAAAAACGTTAAATTGTTTGCAGTACTAATATGTGACACCACACAAGATGTTAGTTTATTGTTTTTGACAAGTATTGACTTTAACCCGCTGTTTTTTAGGCTGTTCTCCCTCCTATGAAGGAAATTTAGTGTTGACATTTAACTTGTTCTCAGACGACATGCTTTATCGATTCAAATGATTAGACGCTTGCATATACGACGGAACATTGTGAGTTTTATTTGAAAATACTCGGCTAAAATCGTCAACATATTTTATGAGTCAACCGGTGAGGTAACGAATGTGTACGACAGCGATCGAAAACAAAAGAACAATTTGGGGTTCATATTTCATTGATCAGAGCATTAACACATCTTTACGACTGTTCACGAATACCAATGGTTATTTTTAATGGGCTTACTATGCCATTCACCAAATCGCCATAGGCGAAAAGTAACCTGAACTGGCGAATGAAAACCGTAAGAAATACACACCAAATTCGCCAGACATCGGCGGTCTGGCGAATCCAAATTTCCGACCGATTTTGTCTAAAAGACCTCGGAAAATCCCGAATTCCAATTCACAAAGTCTTTCACTGTTTATAAGCCACTATCCCGCTGAGTGTTTTAGCTAATTAGTGACAATCAATTTAGATCGATAAACTAATTATGTCAGCGTTTAGTGAAAACCAGCGTTTATTGAAAACCAAATTGTCGGTGCGATAAGACTCCGCCCACTGTTACGCCTCTTGCTGTCAATCAACTGGTTTGTGTCTCCGCGCTCAACGTTATCTGTCATATAAAGTTGTGACATTATTCACAGATTTTAACTGCGTGATCGAGCCGGGTAAAACATCAAATAATGTGACGCCCTCTAGCGGCCAAAATGGCTGATCAAAACAGAAAATTTGAAAATGTTTGCTTACGAATTAGCCAGAGATACTCAGCCCGTCTGTTTTTTTGAACTTTACAATCACTGATAAGTGTTAAAGGAACACATTGCAATCTAGAGTTTTCAAAAACTAGCAGCGCCCCGTTAGTTTTTATCATTAATGTTAATTATAAGAATTGTATTAAGCCATTTGTTTTTGCATATTATTATTTTTTATCTTATTGCACCAGTAATATATTAAAAAACTTATAGTATAACAAGACGAAATAGTGAATACTTAAAATTTGATTTATTGAAATGTAACCAGGGTAAAAGTAAAAATGATACTGGATATATAAATTGTGACACCCATTTCAATTACTGCAAGATTGCCATGTGTCCCTTTTAAGTGCCTACTAATTAGTTGTACACAGTTGTATTTCATATACTGGAAATTGAAGTTGTATTTGTTTATTATACTGAAAACCACATTTTGAAACCACATTTTGCAATATATATACAAAATCTACGCTTGTGGGGAAGCAACGCGCCATTGCAGGTGACAACATGCGGTATGATCGCGGGGATTTGTGACTTCCATTGAGAAACGGCTGTGGCGATGGCAGACTGCATGTGGATTTGGATGGGAAATTATCGCAAAACTGGACAAATATAACCAAGGGTATGGTGTAGTAGGAAAGGAAAGCAGTTGCTAAACCACATCATGACCGTCAGTGTGACCTTCAACTGTTATTTCTGTAAGGACATGAGACAGTTCTTCGCTGTATTGTAGCGCTGATGGAGTAATATGACAGGACATAGAAGTTAAAGTCAGCTTCTTCTTTTGAGACGGACCAACAGAACGCTGACAAACTAATCCCATGTATCATAATAACCTTTGGGAATGTGGCACATAAGTGACAGACAACACCATTGGTACTACCAAGTGGAGTCATTTACAGCAACAGGTACTTATACAAAACTGCAACCAACACAATCAAAGATAACGTTGCAGCCTCCGTGTTTACATTTGACACTTACATTTTGTTGTTGGCTTGTATCCCTTACATGTGTCGAATCACAGCTATGCTGGTTTCCGTAAAAGGCAATGTAGCGGGAACCTGTCAGACTGAAATGAAAGCAGGATAGGGAATGAACGTTGGCGTACATTGAACTCTGTGAATGTTTTGGTTTCACATATACAGAAACGTGTTTGTTGGAGATAGCTGCTTGAGCTTGCATTCTTTGCAGTGCCTGGCTGCGGTAGCATGCAAAATGTAACACATGCGGACTTTCAGCACAGGATACATACAAACGTTGACACCTGCAGCTGACATACACATGCAAGTTCTATATCATGTGTGCAACAACCCAGCTGAACTGAAACACACAACCCCTGGAATGTCCTATGCAAATTCATTTCAGCACACGACCTTAAGCGAACGTTATATTTTACTATGATGTAGTCATGATGAGTATGTGCTGTACATCTCACGAACAAAACTAAGGAAATGCCTAGTATGTAGCCAACGTTGTTTCTACCAAATATCAAGTAATATTTTTACCCATATCGTCACCTTCAGAGTGTGCCGCACCTGTACATTTGGGTATGATGAAGGTGATGTCGCCATGATGAGTACGTCAAGCATGGGGATAGATATAGTAAGGCCCTGTACATGATGGTAAGGCCATGTCAACATTGTGATAATCAGAATGCACTGCGAGTTTGATAAAGGGCTAACAAACGTGAGTGACAGATCTTCCACAACAAACATGAGTGACAGATCAAACCCTACTTACTCGACGCATGCGCACTCGCATACAACTAACAAAACAAACAATTATCTTCACAGGCGCCCCAACCTTTCCACAGGGGTCCGGCTCATGTGCTTTGTCGCTAAATACCACTTGAAATCGAACAAAAGTGTCCTACATGAGTTGGGAAGACATCTGAGTCCAGCAGCAATATCATAGAATAGAACATTATACAAGGGTAATCACTTGGCATACAGGAAATTCTCACTAAGTTCAGTATATGCACAATATTGTTTTAATTAAAACAGCAAATCATTTAACTCTACATGCCTGCTATACCCAAATGTTCAAGGTGTCCAACATTGGTATATATTTTAATATCGCTCAATACAGTACTGAGAAATCGTCAACGAAACGTTGAAAAACTGGTCAAATTTTTTAGTCGGAAGACCCCGTGCCTAAACGCAGTCACTCTGTAAACAACAACTCTAACGGCTGTTGCGTACGAAACTAGACCACGGATCATTTAGTCGTCACCGCAGATAATGAATGCTAATCGTTTCCTTACCAGTTAATTCAATGGAAGCTACATTTTCTATTTTGTTTACAACCGTCAAATTTTGTTTCAATTGGCAGCCATATTGATCTGGTACCCGTCCCCTACTGCGCTCGCTATTCTCTCTTCGAGCGCAGTAGGGTAAGGATACCAGTATGTTTTTTGGTTTTTTTTTCATTGAAAACCAAGTAGAACAGTTTATTGAAAACATATTTAAGGGGGGTAGTAGAGAAACAGGTGGGGAGGGGGTAGTAGAGAGGGGGAGGGGGTAGTAGAGGGGGAGGGGGTAGTAGAGGGGGGTAGGGTGTGGGCGGGGTAGGGTACGCGCCGTCTGCCTGTGGACCACAGCACAGGAGTCGAGAGCTCTCGATAGCGCTTGAGACAAAAATACATTTAACCAATACATCATCTCCAAACTCACAACATATACACGTACCTACCTTTCGTCGCGAACTTTTGGACAACCGTTACTCTCCAGCTCTAATGCATTTCGTTTAATATCCGCAATCGAAATGCCAACGATATTCAACTGAGCTACAATAAAAATGGCGTCCTCAAAATGTCTCTAAAATTGTCTGCGCATGCGGGGTAAACGTGACGTAGACATTAACACCAGATTTATAAGTACATATTAGTATTCATCCAAGAGATAGCAACTTATGTAATACCAAATTCAACGTCCCGTTCATGAATCTTTATCCAATACTGTCTTTCCGTACTAGAAAAATCGACGAAATGTCAATTGTTGGCACCGATTTGTCCGATCCACCCAGTTAAAAACGGATCAAATTGCTTAAAACACTTCTAAAATGAAAAACATAAGATATGGATGTGAAGAAACATATTCAGGGAATCTAACAAAGCAAAAACTAACTCTATAACTTATACACTATTTAAATAAATGACAAATATTGAGTGTGCCCGTTATATGGCGCGTCTTTCCCGTACCCGCGTATGGCCTTATTCGTCCCGCGTTGATATTATACGGATACCGGGGGTGGAGATTGTTTGATTATACACGCCAATGTGACGCTTCATGCAAAAAGATGCCATCGACTCGGCAATGTATGAGAAGAAGAATTTCCAAATTTCCAAAACGATTCTATACACAAACATTGGAAAATGTGGCTCTACTATTCGTTTTCTCTAGGACTTCATTTGACAATAAAAATAGATAAAGGTATGGGAATCATCTCTGCAAAACAAGTATCAACAACGGTCCGGTGGTTCTTTAGAAGAAGATGTGTTTTCATATAATTGTTTTAACTCTATATCTCATTAAAAGATCCATTGACCATTTTAAGTTTGACCATCATAACCGCAATAATATTATGTAACAATGTCAGCTGTCACATAAAGCCCCAATGGTTAATGAACAGAACAGCCGTTCATGCCGTTTATGCAATTATATAATTCTCTATGTAAAATCGGCTTATTTTGACCGCAAGGCTTCATATACAATGTGAATGCCATTAATTCGACACGCTGTTTATTATTATTTATCGCTATATACATGATATACAAGCAAGCTATTCAGGGACACAGGGGACGCGGGGTGGGCGAGGGAGTGGGGGCATTTCTACCTTGAGAATTTCATTTGAACAAACTTGATAGGATTCTAAAAGATTACTTGACAAAATATGTCTTTACGGAGGAGATGGGTGACATATTCACGAGTACATATTTACTAACGTTGGACCTCGTGGTCAGAGATATTTTTAACCCGGAATGTCAGTCTTCGAGCTTTTCCTATATTTATACTCTACACGTGCAAATGTGACCCCCAGGGGAAAAGTGGCAATGTTTATCTCTGAGACTTCATATGAAAATTGTTATAGTATAACAATAAATAATCATTTCAAAAAAAAATCTTTGCCATATGCTCACGTTTTTTTTCTTCAGAAAATGATTTAGTGTGATATCGGTATATGGACTTGAACTGGGAACCAGGGGGTCAAAATGGTAGTTTCCGAAAGTAGTCCCATATACAGCTGACAGTAGTGTTATTTGAGATGATGTGTGAATGGATGCACGTCCACAGGTAGTGTAGATTAATATTTGTGTGTAGAGAGTAGATTCCCAGATATGTTGCTGTAAGAATCAGGTTAATCAGAGCTGAGGCAAGTGAATGACACTACTTTTTGTGAGGTAAGATTTGTTTGTGTTCTTCGTCAGATTTGACCTGAATTCGTCATAATCGATACCTACTTTCACTTTGAGCAAAATTCTGAAGTTGAAAGCCGAAATGGAGCTTGATTTTTTGCTATGTCTGTGTCATGCTGACTTTGAAGATGGTTTACTGACAGTTTCAAGTATGAAGGAGTATGATGGCATGTGTGACACCATTTTAGGCTATAATGTAAGTCTATGGGAAATTAATGGTGTTCCAGTTCCTGTATAGCAAGATAAACACGCGGGACTAAACGTGTTTGTATAGCATACGTATAACACTTTAATATATTTATGAAAGCGACTTAATACCTACTTTCGACCTTATTGAAATTGAAGACGTTTATAGTTCTACCAATATTATAAATATAAATATATACGCTCGTATAAATACAAAGCATGTGAACTGTTGATCTGACCATTTTCAGAATACCTCATACTTGCAAATACTTGTTATTCTGTTGTATAATTTCAAAAACAGTTGAACTATATTAAACGGTTCTTGAGGAGTACGGTCTCCTTTTCCTAAAGTTTGAATGCGAATAATTGACAGCATTCAATATTGAATATGTTTTTGGATGTGGTGTTATGAAAATGATGACATGGTTACATTTCAAGACAACCAAACTGCTTACATAACTTAAAAATGAGCTACTCCGTGAAATATCGCCGGTTGTCAAACTCATTATTACAGATGGGTTGTGAACAACAATTCACAATAAGTCTGTGAATTGTAGTTGTTTTAAATATATTAACAACAAGCGCTTGCGTAATAACATTTATTATCATATACTATAAATAACATGGATTTACGAGATACACATAATTAATATAATTCCCACGGATGTCATCTAACACATTGGTACAATTAATGGTAATGGCTGGCAATTATTATTCTTATTAGAATTATTATTATTAGAATTAGATATACACATATATATATGAATCGCACACACACGTACATCGCACACATACCATACACATATGCCACAACTACATTTAGATTATGATTATAATGTATATGGTTAATTATTAAATGTATTAAAACTATCAGCTTTTAAAGCACACATAATCATTACGTGGTCCGAGTATTACCTTACATACCGCATTCAACTCCATCTCCAAGAAGCGAAAATATAGTTGACTGTGGTACGAAATTTAAAACCTTAATTTCGTCTTAAAAAGTTTGCTTTTTGTAAAATTAACATATTTATTAGGTAATTTTTAACATGTTTTCGCATTTTTTTCAGTAAAAATAAAACGTGTTTTATTGTCGAAATATCCATTATAAAATCTTGCTAGCATAAGCTTTCCTATCGCCTAATGGAATTAAGGCGGGATCACGTAATGATACTCCGACGAAAGAAATGTGTCATTGATACACTATGTTCAAGATAGTGTTTAAAGTAAACAAATTATTATGACAAAATTGATATTGTTATATGTTGTATAACAGTCGTGCGAAATTGTTTTTTTAATCAAATAGGAGAAGCTTCCAGTTCTTCGTCAAATTTCAATTAGAGTCATGCCATCACCTATTACCGGTGCATAATTTCATACATACTATCTTATGCATGATCCATGAGTTAATATAAATTGATAAATCAATTAACTAACACAATTATTAAGATATATACTTTAATTGTTAATGGTAATATAATAAACATATGATGGGACAATACATGTTTTTCAAATAACCTATCTTCCACTCATGTACGATGAATTCAAGCAATTAAAACTCATTTTTATTATTTAATTTTGAATATATATTAAGCTTGATATCATTTTAATAAGTAAACGTCGTTTTGCAATTATAACACGGTAATATAGCTTATACAGTAGGACAGCTAGCTATTCACATTCTTACTGAATTTGACTGGATTAGGAAATAAAATCTTTATTATCGTTTTTTATATTTACATTGCGCTTTTCATTTTAATAATACACTTCGACAAATAATTATCTATATTCAAGTTCTAGAAAATATTATTGACTTTACATGCCAAATGCCCACCAACTGGACTTAATTTCCTTAAAGATGTCAATGTTATGCATTAGTGGACCAAATCTTTATTACATTTTATTATTTAACAGTCGGACATTTGTAAATAAAGAAGTTTCATTAAGCGTGTGTCATGTGTTATTAGACCGGTTCCCTTTGATGGTATATATTTTATTACACTGCTTCTCAATACTTACGCACACAACTATATTTATATCGAACAAAGCATTATTACGTGAATGGAATTGAATTGAATTGGATTTTATAGTCGCACCAACAGCTAAGGTCATATGGCGACTTTCCAGCTTCCACTGGTGGAAGACCCCAGGTGCTCCTCCGGGCAATTTTCGTGCACGGACGGGCACCTGGGTAGAACCACCGACGTTCCGCAAGCTAGCTGGATAGCTTCCTCACATAAAGATTCCTAGGCCCCTGAGGGATCGAACCTACAGCGGTGAGGGGCAAGTGATTATAAGTCAGAGACTCTAACCACTCAGCCACGGACGCCCCCATTCTTACGTGAACGTAATAACCTAAATTTTTATATCTTAAAATGTCAAACAGTTAGGAACCAACTATAACAACACAACTACATGCACTTTTTACTCTTAAAAATACCGAAAAAAAGGTTGATTGGTACATATACAGTCCTGTATATATAATACACCTCTAGTCTATAGAAAATGACACTATCATTATGTATGCTAAACATATACAATACATGTAATATAAGTTAAGACTTACACTTCATTGTGTAGTACAGCCAGGAAATACGCATTTGTCCAATTTTATTTTAGAATGTTTGTAAATTAATTAGACATCGATAAATATACTTAGAAACTGGTATTATAAAAATCATTTATTATTGTTTTTGCATTTGTACACGTATGTCATATTTTATATGTCGGCCTAATTCACAGTTCCAGTATATGCGCCTCAGACAGTATATGTTGCAATATGGATACACTGATTAAAAATATCCTGATCTGAAAAGTTGCTGGTATTCACTATAGTATGACGATAATTTCTGCTTAATGCTACATGTATGCAAATTCAACATTTACATTCGAAATTCATAAACTGTTTAATTTCTGTCAGATATTAAGTTAAGTAATACGGTCAGTACAGTTTTAGCATTATCTATATACATATTACTATTCTCTCAGAGTTAAAACCAACATACTACGTAAAAACTTACTTAGCAAAAAAAAGTATCCATCATTAATGGCCTATATGAAAGTATAGGCCAGATTTTGAGTTAGTATAAAAGCTTAAACTGAATTTTACTAAAACTATATTTGATGTTTGTAACTGCAAAATTACGCCACAGCAGTGTATATCAAAACTCTATCCAGGGGTTGAAGTCATATACTAATGTATATGTGCCAATTAAAAGGATAGGTTTATTCATGTGTTCTTAAAAACCTTGACTTAATATGCGTAAAATGAAATATGAGCTGGTAACTCTTAATTCGACAGTCGAGTTTTGGGCTTTGGTCCAGCTGATTAAAGCCGTTTATATTGTATCTACATAGTTTGGAGTCTCATATTATATGATTTATAAACATACCTCGTCGTCAGTAGGTTTAGAATCTGTGTACAATTTGGTTGTTGTTTGCGGGATAGCTACTTTAATTGAGAACAAAATACTTCATTAAACAGTTTCAAATTTTCCAAGTTAACATCTGTTGTGGATCAATATTTCAAATCTAGGTAACTTGATAAGTGTGGATAATCAAAAGAAGCTATCTACAAATGTTATGTTTTTTGTGTGTGATTTGTTGAGGGTAAGGAACCTTCAGAAAAATATTGTTTAGGTATTTTTCCATAGAATCTTTTTTGTTAGGCCAACAATGCATTTTTAAGAGAAAGAGGGTTAAATTCCTTCTTTTCTTAACTTTTCAAATAACTCCCTGTTTGGACTATCGGTGGCGGTCTATCTAATTAGTCCACACATTTCGTTTGTTTGTTTTTCAGAAGAAAACGGAACGAAATATGGGCACGTTTTATTCTTGCTCAGGTTACCATGGAGTGAAGTGGACATAAGCTAGTCCACTGTTACAGTTTTTTCTGAGTTTATTTGCAACAATGGAACTCTAACATGTTCGTTATCACTCACATCAGAAATATTTTGGTAGCCATTATTACATATTTGATCTATTTTATCTTTAAGTAATACGTTTTTAAATACACGCTGAATTGCGGTTTTTATTCTGTATTTCTTCGATTTTTTGTTTGATCCATATATTATTCCTAATACCTCAGGGGAAAAGAAAAGCAATGCAGCAGAAGCAATTGTTCCCCATTCGTTTGGGTGTTCCCCGCTCTCAATAAATGCCGTTTTAGAAACATAAAACAGAGTAACTATAACTGACACTTTCGCTATAAGTATGGTTATGTTTGCGTTCACGGTGTTCATGTAAACAATATCAAACACAGACTTTGGTATAGTCTTTGGTTTTGTATTAAATTGCTCAAATGTTGCTTTTAGAAACATTGCCATTTCTTCCAGAAATTCTATCCAGACATGAACTAAAAGTTTTATGACAGCAAGTATCAAGGCGAGTCGAGACAATGTCGCTGATGGATAAAATGGTAACCCAACAAAACTTGTTAGTATAAGCATTTGAATTATAAACTCGATGGATCGTATACATGTTACAAAAAACATGATCAAGAACGATGGATATAACGCAATACTTAACCCAATTTTAATTATTCTTTTAATCATTTTCTTGCGATCTTGTAATGAATCATTAGATTCTGAACCTGATGGATTGTCAAAGAATGTGTTACACAACGCTGCTAAGGGAACATTGAGCATAGGTACATTTTGTAATATGACAAACACAACGTTGAAAAGAAAAATAATGGGGAAACAGAATAAAATCATGTTTATCAAATAGGCAGTCCAGTGATATTTCGAATAAAATGATTTTGTGTAAACGTAGAACCAAAATGTCACAGAAAAAATACTGTTATCTATTACCTTTAAATATCTAAATTGAATAGGCGTATTTTGTTCGTACTGATCGCGATACAGATCATGTAATGGCTCTGTCTCACAACAGGAACAGTTTGAAATGTCTAGTATACGAAGAAAAAAAATATCTGGCTGATTTTCATCAGTGTCTGTAATAATGCTTATCAATGTATCCATAATGCACAGAAACAAAATCATACAAGAGCAAACAATTGATATATCGATTTACACCGACCAATCGTCAAAAGTCGCAGCGTTCGTTCCAATACTGGATATGAAATTATATTGTAATTCATTGTCATGCCTCTTGATAAGTATGTGAATAACTGCATTAAAACAATGAGACGACAAGGTGACCAACAATATTTTTCTCCATAGTGGGTTAACACAACTTAAAATGATGCTAAACCTGATGTTAAACCATCTTGCAATACGATCGACAATGTTATCATAGTTTTTTGAGGTAGGATTGTTTTTGTTTTCATTTCCAAACTTCGCATATAAAAAGGTCGACCAGAGCATTCTAAAGCTATAAGGCGTATCTCCTTCGTCATAGTCTGTTGTATTCCGTATAGACGTGTTTGGTAGAACTACAGCTACCAGGGGAAATGTGTACGCGACGATACAGCTGATCACAAAAATGATTGTACATGTCACTGATTGTTGAACTTCCTCGGTAGAATTGCCTTGAACACATGTTGTTTGAAATGTGTTGTACGTTTTATATGGCAAAACAGTAGATAGCAAGTCTACAAAGGTTGATATATTCTTCTGATAATGTATTTCGTAGTTACATATATGTAAGCTCGCATCTGATTCTACAAATTTTACAGCAATATTCTTAAAGATATTGTCCTTCAGGTTTGCAAAGCTAAACAGACAATCTGTGTAATTAAATGCTATTGGCACTGTTGTAAATTTCTTCCTGGATCCAAGCGTATAAAGTGATAGGATCCCATCGGCGTCCGCGGGGTACTTCAGCAGAGCTTTGCCCTTATCCGTAACTAGGAAATATATAAACAGTCCATATTGATTACGAGGGTCGTTCATATCAAATGTATCTTCTCCGTCCACGCTTGAAACCTTTAAAGTCACATTTCCTAAATCGAAACGAATTTCTATCATGTCCATTCCATCCTTAAAGAATTGATTCAATGTGTCAATGGTTTTATTAACTTCACTAGAATCGATATACGATTCGCATGTGCTATGATCATAACTTTTCTCATTATTTGACACAATCAAACAGTCACATTCAACCATCATCACAGAAAATACTGCAAATAACAACGCCTTTCGTAAACACAGTGACATGATGGTGATTGTTTTCAAATGTATCCCAAGAATGTGTTCTTTCGTTGATAGAGTCTGTGTGTGCGCTTGTTGTGTCGAGTATCGAACTTAAATAGCCCTACCTACTATAATCAGTCAAGATAAAGTTTCGAGTGAGGTTATCACATTCACATGAAGCTTGCACTCAATCTAAGTTCGGTAATAACACATACACTCATAGATAATATAAACTAGTGTCCAGTCTATGTTAACATTGTAATCGAATGTTTAAAGATACAAGGAAACATAAGGTAATAGGCCGTTCATTGAAACAGAAGAAACCGCCATCAGAGGTAAAGTGTGGTCAAACAGAAACTCCAAAATAGCTCTTTATGCAATTATTGAGCTAAAACTATAATCTATAACCACATGGCTCATCTTCTGTCTCTTGTCGTTTTGACTTTAATTGCCGTTTTGCTACAATAAATAAATGAGCGTTCAATCAGTATTTCGGTTTTGTCGTACAAGATAATCTTAATTAAAATGTTATATCAGCTATCCACTCAATAAGTTCAGATGTTTGATCAAGAACAATAAATGACTGACTTTCAATGTAAATCTGTAAGGGTAAATAAAAAGAAAAACGTACAATACGAGTATACCAGTTTGGACACACATAAGGCATTTCACTATAAGTGTGCTGCATTTATTAAATATGATATCTTCACTGATACTGCTTGAGTGCATACACATATCAGACATACAATTAAATACCTGATGAAACATAAGGTCAATTTTAGAATTAAAATAAATTAAAATAATAACTTACCTTTTTGATGTAATCCCAGTTGTTGTGTCCAAACAGTGCTTTTATAGTTTCCCCCTGTTCTGACGTTAGTTCCAAAGTTATACGGTGTGTTGTCATCATGATTTTTAAACATATGGAATGAAATGTCTAAATGTCTGGCCTGATTTCACCACATATGAGATTGTCAACCATGATAAGGCTGTGTTTTCTGTGACCAGTAGACAAACAGACCACAAAATATGAATCTTGAGTTTGACAGCAAGTTTCACAATATTGAATACTTGTATAATTATCTGGATGTTTAAAAGTTATGGAATGGAAAAAAAGAACAAAGTGATTGTGCAATTGTAATATACACATTATAACACCGGTGACAGCGATATATTGTATTTTACATTTACTATTGGTTTCCTAATAAGATGACACAATGAGTTTGCAGGATATTACAAATGTTGTTCAAAATTCTACTGACTTCAAAGGAGTAACTAAATGAAAGAGATTAAGTAACGGATCTTACAAGGATTATCATTATTCAAAATCAAGAAAACAATTTGAACTTCATTTTACTGACGAATCTGAGAAGCTCCACTTTGACAATAAGCTGGAATCTTTCAAGAAAGAAAATGGCTTGAAATCCATGAAAGATGTGTTTGAATACTTTTTAAATGGCAAATCAGCTGGCGCTGAAATTTCTTAAAGAACAAGTGAATCAAATGTTGATAATATCATTGGAAATAGCAAACATGACAATTTCATCTGTGAAAATAAAAGTTTACTGAATCTGATAGAATATGTTTGTATGCACCAAAGGAATTGTGAATATAACTTGGAACCTTTGTCAATAAGTCATGCAGGACATGTTGCTGAGGCAAGGTGGGATTGTGATAATGGACATATTTTAAAATGGGAATCATCAAGCCGTCTTCGAGATCAATATACTGTAAATTACAAAAGTATGTCTGCCTTTTTGTGCTCTGGGATAACACAAGTGCAAAATGAAAGACTCAGTGACTTTGCAGAATTTGGCATCTTGACAGAACATTTCCGAATAAAGTCAGCCATTACATTTTCAGCAATAATAGATGTATTAGCCAAGGAATCTATACATTTGAGGAATGTCAAATTTCGAAAGATAAAAATGAAGATCGAATAACGATAATGACAGACGCACGACACCAATGCAGAAAAAATAGCTATCATACAGACCATGTCACAATAGGTCAACACACACACAAGGTCATAAATATTCAACACATTACTAAGCAACAGGAGAGATGCACACACAAACATGAAACCATTGGATGTAATCAAATATATGACGAATTTGAAAGGAAAAATGTGAAAGTCAATATTCATTCTCATGACAGAAATGTATCGGTAAATAAAACTATTCGAAATAAAGAAAATATGAAAAATTGCAAAGAAAGGTGGCACGCAACAAAGCCAATAACTCAGGGATTAAAAAATATATCTACCGGCGCTAAACATAACATTGGTAGGACTTGACATCCTGACTTAGCAGATAAGGGCTCCCGGATTAGAAATCACATGTATTATGCAATTGATAATTCTGGAGGTGATCCGGCTATTTTACGATAGTTGATTGACAACTGCATTCACCATTTTCAAAACATTCACGAAAATTGTGCCGGTGATTCTGAATGTAAACATGCTAACTATGTCGTTAGGGATCCTGTCGCCATACAATTATTGACAGAGTTTTTACATTCACTTACATTGTACAAGTATGCGCAGGATAATGTGTTGTCAAAGGACACCTACTATGTTGAGTTTCAACAACACTTGTCTTATTTATTTACAAAAACGTTTACATTACAAGGAAATGACATATTCAATGAGAATGAATCATCTTGCAGTTCTCAGTTGGAACGATTCTTGATAGACCGTTTACGTCCAGGGGTAACCACCAGCAGGTAAATCACAACAGACGATATCTAGGAAAAAAGGCTTACAAAAAGAAGACATATATATTTGTAAATAGCATTGTCAGCATTCTAGAAGATGGGGAACAAATACCTTGTTTGAATCCTCCTGTAGTAAATGACGATTGTGATTATTACGACGAGGTCAGTGATAATGAATAACTGTTTGGTATATTTATTAAGTCAACATTTGAAAACGAAGAAGTCAACAGCTGAAGATGAACAATATGTCATTTTCAAATCATAATTATGAGATAGTTTCTTCATTCATAAACTTCACCGTACTTTGTGTGACGTCATACACTTAACAATTGTGTGATGTAATGAATGTATTGGTAAATATGTGGACAATGCAATTAGGCCCGACCAATACAATCATTCTAGGTTTTATTTAAAGTGTGTACATAAGAAAACTTGTAATGGGTGTATGACACCGCTACCATTAACAAGAAAGGACATACATAAATCTGTCTTTATGCAGAATGTTTCCTCCAGCTGTGTTTATCATTACTGCATCTATTTGACTTTTGTACAATGGTTACTTCTTATATGTATATGTACCTCATACAATGGTTACTGTATATATGTATATGATGTACCTCTCGTACAATCGTTACTGCATCATATTTATATGCAAATTTTGTACAATGGTTACTGCATATATGTATATGTACCTCTTGCACAATCGTTTCTTCATCTATGTATATGTACCTCTTGTACAATCGTTTCTTCATCTATGTATATGTACCTAATGTATAATGGTTACTGCATATATCTATATGTACCTCTTGTACAGTCGTTACTGCATCATATTTATATGCAACTTTTGTACAATGGTTAGTGCATATATGTATATGTACCTCTTGTACAATGGTTACTGCATATATGTATATGTATCTCTTGCACAATCTTTTCTTCATCTATGTATATGTACCTCTTGTACAATCGTTTCTTCATCTATGTATATGTACCTAATGTATAATGGTTACTGCATATATCTATGTGTACCTCTTGTACAGTCGTTACTGCATCATATTTTATGCAACTTTTGTACAATGGTTAGTGCATATATGTATATGTACCTCTTGTACAATCGTTACTTCATATACATATATATGTACCTCTTGTACAATTGTTTCTTCATCTATGTATATGTACCTCTCGTACAATCGTTACTTTATATATGTATATGTACCTTTTGTACAATTGTTTCTTCATAAATGTATATGTACCTCTTATACAATGTGTATATGTACCTCTTGTACAATGGTTTGTCATCTGTATATGTAACTTTTGTGCAATGGTTACTGCATCATATGCATATGTATCTTTATTATAAATGGGTTCTGCATACTGTATGTGTCAGTTTGTATAAATGATTATAGGTGTATTTAAATGTGCCTTTATGGGACAATTAATTAAGTTGATTTCAAATATTTTTTAATTACATAACAACAGTATTTATAATCATACTAATATATATCTAGCAATCTAAGGATTTGCTTAGTATTGTTTTATTAATTTATTAAAAGTCATTGTAAGGGAATATGATTTTGTTTCATGTTTATTTACCAATTTCATTAATATTTGTTTATGACAAAATATTTCACTCTAGGTTTTTTATTTGTCTGATTAATATACGTTTTTTTATAATGTTTTCTCTATTGAAACCAAGTGATTCTCAAGTTATATTCGTCTATCCAGATATACGGGTGAAATTCCTATTACTGACCATATAACTGACCAGCTGGTGTTGGTAAACACATCTTGTGGCTAGAGAGATCAGCTCCCATAATAATCATTGAAATCTGCTGAAGCGACAGGTTAATGGCTTGATGTTGATGGGAGACTGCCTCTCAATTTACGACCAAGTTAGCCCATTAATTCCATTAAGCGATAGGTAAGCTTATATTAGCAGGATTTTATAGCGGATATTTCGACAATAAAACACGTTTATTTAAACACGTTTTACTGAAAAAATGGGAAACCTGTTTTAAATTACCTATTAAACAATATGCAAACTTTTAAAGACGAAATTAAGGTTTTATTTCATATCCCAGCCAACCCCGTTTTTTCTTCTTTGAGAAGGGATTGGAAGGGGTATGAAAATTAATACTCGAACCACGTAATGGAACAAGTTATTTACTTTCTATATATTTTAAATACTGGAGTTATTTACTTTCTATATATAATATATTTGATATACTGTTATTTATCGTTTATATTATTTATTTTTATACACTGTACAAGTTATTTAGCTTTTATAGATTATATATATTTATAAACTGGGCTCGATAATTTTCACTGTTATACTCTTTTTCTACAATGACAATTATGTAGATGTATATACATGCTAACTCATAATCATTATTGATTATATTTATTCATCTGTTCTAGATTCACAATTGTACTATTATCAAATGTAAACAGTATGTCCTTAATAAAGAATTGAATTGGGGACACGAGTAGGAAGGACCCTAATGGTGCCTACGTTCCGGTGTCAAGTCAAATTCCTATACTTATTCCCTTGAAATGGGGTCCATACCGTCAGAAGAAACTAAATCTTCCAAGAGTAGGCCTTACCATAATGGTTAATAAAAGTTAAAAACCAAAATTCCAAGTCGGAATTTACCAAAGAAGTGAAAATAGACGGCGTGGGTGGGGTACGAATTGCGGTCTGAATTAACGTCGAAAGAACAAAAGCCGGTGTGAAAACACCAACTACGCTTACAAACCTGTAAGAAAATAACCTACGGGAAATCAAATAAATTTAAAGTAATAAAACAATAAAAACCATCGTAACGTGAAAAAGAACAAATATTTGGAGCACCATTCGACTTACCCGCGACCATTAAAGAGGAGGTAACTCTGCCTGTCCGTGTGTAATCGGCGGCTGTCTTGGTACCTCGGGTCCCGGGTAGGGGATTTGGGGAAGTTTTTTCCGTTCGTGGATTAAGGCAAGTTGAGTTATTGCAATTGTAGGTAATCAATAGACCAATTGCACTCCTAAAAAGTTAAACAATTACTTGTGCCAACACTTTCGTGAATCAGGTCATACTTTTAGTAACGTTACTGTTCAATCGGTTGAATATATAATTTAAAAAAAGTGGGTGACTAACTTATAGACACCATATCCACTCGGCCTTAATGACAATATTTATTAACATGGAGATATTCAAAAGATCCTTATATTGATATTTTTCTTTATTTTTTATTCGAAAGTGTAACTCTAAGTCTCATTTTCGTAGGCGTAATGGTAACATCAAACAGAATTCGTGTGTAATTATTTCAGTCGCTGATTTACATACTATTTTTCTACTATTTCTTCACTTAAGTTGATCGACGAGGAAGTATACACAATATTCATTCGTACAGATCCCTTGTATAACACTGCTTTCATAATTCAAAGCTATACACAACATGTTCTCCGATCCCATATTGACAAGGACTCTAATCACGTCAGGCATTTTCTAAAAATACTATATCTTAATAAAGTTATTGATTTCATTGACATTCCTAGTATTTTTCGAGATAATCATGTAGATGACTCTATCCCTAAATATTTCAAAAATTCAGAAAGTCATGTAATTTGTTATAAAAGAGTATGATAATGGACCTTGGAAACGGCCGAACATACAAAATATTGCAGTCTCGGATTGAT
This sequence comes from Cyrtodaria siliqua, assembly GCA_037043455.1. Taxonomy (NCBI): domain Eukaryota; kingdom Metazoa; phylum Mollusca; class Bivalvia; order Adapedonta; family Hiatellidae; genus Cyrtodaria; species Cyrtodaria siliqua. The sequence goes on from JAWPHD010012085.1 coordinate 57,110, forward strand.
TGAGACTGTTCGTGAACGGTAGTGAAATATTCTAGCTACCGCTCATGCCCTCTAGCCCCGGGTTGAGCAGAACTCAGTATTCATAAAAGCAATAGTACATAATTTTAACCATCCCGAAGATGGCATGCATATGGCGGTGGATATAGAGATTTTCCTCCCCCATGTCCAGCGGCGCATGGTCCCAGTATCTAACAAAATACTATGCCCCGAAGAGCGAAATAAAGAAAATGGAATTTAGTTTGGAGCAGCGGTTATAGTATAAAAAACTTATTAGATATATTATCTTCAACTACAACAGAATAGTTTATGACCTTGATATAATAAATAACACTCCTTATTAAGGAATGTGAATGTAATTATACCACATCAAAATGCTGCTATGCTCCAGCAGGTTATGTTATCACTGGTAATTTTGATATTGTTGATAAACGTATTCGGCATCTGTTTTCGAAAGGTCCTAAGTCTTGATTACCTTCAACTATCGATTGTTATGCCTGTCTTGCTCAGATCGCCCAATCCATTGAGGATTTTTGTATAAAATGGTGTCGCAGGGAACATGCGGACCCAAACTCTCTTTCTACTTGGAAAAAGTCAGTTTTTTAAATTATAGATAAACTTATTAACTTTTATAATGCTAACCCCTCTTTACTTCCTCCGAGATCTAGACCTAGGTTTTCCTTTCGCAAAATAAAATTGGGAATTCAAGAATTTCATAATAAATTTGTTTTAGTTCCTGCTGATAAAGCATCGAATACTGTACTTATTGTTTGACGCCTCGTTACGTCAAAGTTTTATCTCTGGATCTCGGTAGCACTAATTCGTATACTCCAGTTCATTCTACTGAGGATGATGTTGTTTCCACACTATCACAAACTGACTTCTATGGTGATGTGATTTACAAACTTTGTAAGATCCTTGGTCATAATCATTTTAATACTATCTTTGTTAAACGTGTTAAAAGGTTTATCAAAAGAGGTTATGACATCATCATTTTGCAATGCTTGGTGGTGGACCCATTTACAGTTCGCCACTATGCTTTCCTCTTTAATTGTGCGATGACCAGACAGGTTGTGGACCATATGATGACGTCTACCAAAAGCTCAAATGAACGGTGACGTTTGATGTTTCCGTGCCCTCAATGGTTTATTCTCTTGTTGCTCTGGCGTCAGCCAAGTCATTGAGTACCTTCTTTGTGGCTTTTTATTCTATTGTATGTTTTTGTTTGTATTTATATATACACGAGCATCTTTGTATTTTACTTATATTGCCTATTAATGCTGCCTTGTTGGTCAGAGAACAGCTCATGGCGGGGATTTCTTTTTTTACACTGTCTCGATTTATTGGGCTGACAGTAGGGTAAGTGTTAGGTTCAGTGCATCCTAGAACCTGGTTTAAACCCCCAGAGGCCTTTTTTGCCACTGACATTTTCAAGGCTGTAGCCCTATTGTCAATACTTTTGTGTTTGTGATGTATTATTGGCCTTTTATTCATCTTTAAAGTTATTCTTTGTTTCTGTGTTTGTTTGTGGTTGACTGTCGTCCTTGAATGCTACTTTTCCTGTTCGATTATTCTTCCGTTCATATACAGGAATACGGGTTGCAGGCCAAACGACTAATGGAGGGATATGGAACATGTAATAGTGGTATATGACCTAAAGAGTGCTGTTTTTGTGGTTAAAAAGTTGTTGCTCTGTGTATTGCGATTTCCGGTTTCCGGTGAAACGATTAGGAAAACTATACAGTGTATTATGACCTTCAACTGCAAACATACTGTCCACGTTCAATTACAATGTTCTGGATGCTTACCTTAGCTAATTAGTTTATCACGATGGTCATATGAAACGTTTCTATCAGTTAGTACTTTGACAAGCGTGTCAAGTAGCGATTACGTATCTTTATATTTTTAGTACACGTATACCAGCAAATAACTTTGAAATTTTGAAGAGCATAGTTCATATGGAATCTGACTACGCATTATATAGTTTTATATACGAATGTTAAACGTTAACAAGATTAGGTATGCATTTATGAGTTGCTGTACATATGCTAACAGCTAACCCGGTGTGTTTATATTCTGCAAAAATATGCATTTGAACCTTTTGTCTTGCTCCTTTTCAATAGCATACATATTTGGTTGCATAAAAATGCAATTTTGCCAGTATCTACACCAGCTTTGTATTCACGTATAGGCAAACTATTTAGTGTAGTATGACCTTCAACGTAAGACATACTAGAAACTATCCACGTTCGGGTACACTGTTTTGGATGTTTACGTCAGCTTATTAGTTTATCACAATGGTCATATGATACGTTAGTTATACTTTGCTAACGTGTCAAGTAGCGTTACATATCTTAATGTGTTTAGTACAGTTATACGAGGAAATAACTTTAAAATATTGAAGAACATATTGATAGTGGTAATTTCGAACTGGTTTAACCCACCCCCACCCCCCACCGGCCTTTTTGGCTACTGACCGTTCCAATGCGTTGGCCCCATTGTCAGTCAACCCTTTTATGTTTGTGACATCATATTTTGCCTTTTATTCATATTTGTAGTTATTGTGTTTGAGGTTGACTGTGGTCCTTGAATGTTACATTTCACATCTACTTTTTATAAGAATTCGAATAACGAGGTTCTTAAACCAAATAAGTACTTTCTCCCGATTTACAAGCATTTACATATCACGGAACTACCCTTAAACTGAGATGCATGAGTTTAGGGCATAATTTAATATGTACGCTAACAAGGATTGAATGATGGATATGTCCATAGTAGCCATAATTTTAGAATGGCAACCACATGGATACCGTCCGCTATTTATAGTATTTACACATGACTGACATCATTATACATGATGAATTTTGCATAAAAGCTCTTACGATTTTATTTGTAATAATTGATGATACTGAATGTATATCTTCGACATATTCGTTAAATATACTTAATTTTCTGTATCATGAGTGTCTGTTTAATATTTAATTTATTAAACTCCCTGAATACAATTGACATAATGCCAGGCTGTCTCAAAATATGTGATAAATACTGATACAGTTTCTGACTGGTTTACAATGTCATTCAACTTGCTTGCAATTGTTTCTTATACATTCAGCGTAACTTTTCTAGACAGAATATAGCACAACGAGTGCAGGACGGTGGGTAGCCGATATGTTTAAGTGACACCACATGATTAAGATATTGACGGATGTGGTGCAACGTATCAAGATGAAGGTGCAGGTCAAAGATATCAGTATTTTCAGGGTCCGCTGAAAGTAGTGCACTTCAAATTACTATATTATAATAAAAAAGGATCATTCGGTACGCAAATCGTGTTTGTAGGTATACATATTGAACAGAATATGCATCATTCACAGACCACTGTCAACCAAAATACACGCATACAAAACAGACGACAATTAAAGGACAACGCAAATAATGCGACGCCTCAAACATAGAAGTGTTGACAATAGGGGTACCGCCTTGGAACGGTCAGCGGTAAAAAGGCCGCTCGGGGTTTAAAATTTAGTTGAAGACATTCAACCTCCGAAAGTACATACAGTTCAGAAATGCAAACAGGTATTGAATACCCTTTTTTTAAACAGTGAGATTTATAAATTAATGATTGATAAGTTTCTCTCACCTAAACGTATACTCGTAGTAAGGCAAAGGTTGTGCCATGAATATGCCCAAATAGGTATATACCTTGTATGCTATAATGTAGACTTTTGTTTTAAAGAATAAACGCGTTTCTGTCCGATCTTTTTATATTCCTTTTCTATCAGATGTTATCATCCGACCAAAATATTGGAAAATACGTGTTTACCTTTATTGAATAACTTATATACTATACATATGTAACGTTTTAACTTTAAAAAGTAAATAAGTAATGGATTTTTATATTATCATGAGTATATGAACGCTCATGATCAAAAGAACACTAATGGTGAGTATGTGTTCATGCCTAATATTTCTAGGTTCGAATACAAAGGAGTGATTCTTTCAGACAGTCAATTTAGGCTTACCCTAACATACACTATACATCATACATAACAACCACGGAACTAGAGAGTGGAACATCTTCAGCACTACGTGTACGAGTAGGTTCCTTACCCTGAAACATCTTAAATGTTGCATTATGAATTTTAACAAATAGTTCACAAATGTTGTTGAAGGACTATATACAACATAATGGACCTATACTCGGATATTTATTTAATTTGGGGATTTGTTTTAATGTATATGTGATATTAAATTCGTCCTTGAAGCGTATACGAAAACCTAGTTACCTTCTCAAACAGATGCATACAGTGAACTTTGGGATGCTTACGTTATCTTATCACAACAGTCATGTGAAACATTCGACTTTCATTTAGTAAAGGCTCGTGACATACATTTAATCTTGGCAATATGATAACTACTTAACACGGTTTAAGGTCTTCCAAGAATGATTATGTTTAGAAAAATACTTGCTGATACGGACGTACCTATACTGATACGGACGTTTCGTATTACGACGCCTACACCTATACTGATATGAAAAATGGACTCATGGACTCCACACTCAACATTGGACTGTAAACAAAGCACACGTAAGTCATAACATCAAATCTACATGTATATAATAAACTAATACCTTTAATTGCTGACACAATCCATGTAACATGCACATCTATTGCATTGTTCAACAAATAGATGAAAAATCAACAGGAAGCTAGGATCTAAGAAGTTAGTACGTAAATATTTGAACATATACGCTCCCTAATCATCGGACGATTTCCTTTCCGTTCAAAATTACTTATTTATGACCGATGAAAAGGAGACTACTGACTGACCAGTAATACATTGCAGTGTTTTCCTGTTGACACTAATGAACTGGACATTATATGGAACTGTTACAATATATACCATATATTTGATAGTAGATACTTTTACATGCAAAAAAGGTAGATTTAGCTTGCCAGAAATTACACATATAATGTGGGATATAGCAAAAAGGTTACGCAGACCATTAATCGGGTTACCTTATTTCTCTTCTACTTCTTGTTCGTCTTGGTCTTGTTGTTGTTATTCTTGTTCTTGTTGTTGTTCTTCTTCTTTGAGTGGTAAGTTAACAGAGACGATAAGACAGTCTTTACCTTCCAAAAATGTTAAGAAGAAACATGTCTGTAACAATATAACACTATATATATGACCATGATGGTAGGTGTGACGCTTGGAAGAAAATTACGTATAAAATCGAACAGGAAAAGTAACATTCAATGACGACAGTCAATCAGAAACACATAAAGAAACAAAGAACAACTATATATAAAGATGAATAAAAGGCAAGATAAGCCATTAAAAACACACAAGGGTTGATAATAGGGCTACCGCCGCCTTGGAACGGTCAGTGGCAAAAAAGGCCGCTTGGGGTTTAAACCAGGTTATAGGGTGCACCAAACCTCACTCTTACCCTATTGCCATCTCAGTAAACAGGACAGTGTAAATAAAGATATCCCCGCCAGGTTATAATCTCTAACAAACAAGGCAGCGTCAATAGGCAATATAAGTAAAACACATAAATGATCATTACTATCATGTATATATAATATAAACAAGAAATATCACTTTAAGTGATAAATGCTCCCGAAGTGTACTTTGACCTCTAAGTAAGACCTTGACCTTGGAGCCATGGACCTGTATGTTGTGCACGACTCGTCGTTTGGTTGTGGTGAGCACTTGTGCAAAGTTATTTGAAAACCCGTCCAGGCATGCAAAAGTTATTGACCGGACACGATTTGACATTTGACCTTTTAGTGTGACCTTGACCTTGGGGCCACATACCTGGATTTTGTGCGCGACACATCATCTTGTTGTGATGAGAACTTGTGCCAAGTTATTTACAAATCCGTCCATGAATGCCAGAGTTATTGACCGGACACAATCTGTCCGGTCATCGCACAATCAAAAAGGAATGCATAGTGGCGAAATGTAAATGGGCCAACCACTAAACATGCAGGGAAAATCCATGATATATGATTCACACAAAAGTAAATTATAAATCCATCCAGAAACAAGCTTTTAGGCAATACAATTACAAGAAGTTCTTTAATCACTGAACGAAGCATCTTCTCACTGCATGAATTCACCTAAATTTACTGGACATGAATTTTATTGACGATAAATGTCACAAATATAAAATGAATTACAAATCACACGACGTTATGTGTATGAAAACTGGGTTCATTATAACACTGTGTTGTATATGGTATAGAAGGAAATGTTCAGTCACTTCCAAAAAATCTATGTTTAGCCGTGGCGGCCACTTTTAATTTTGGGCCAGCCTGTAATTTTTCTAGGATCAACTAGACATAAAGAGCAACATTCCTGTGAAGTTTCATGAACATCCGTCAAGTAGTTTCAGAGAAGTAGTCGCTACAATTTTTTACTATAAAACTCTATGTAAACAAGTTGGCCACTGGCAGCCATGTTTAACGTCGAATCAAAATAATGTTCGAAATAGATCAACATCATGTCATGCTGATCATTTTAGAAAAAGTCCCATATAAATATCACTTATAGTTTTCAAGAAGTAGTCGCTACAAACTTATTTTTTTAAATGTTATTTTTAGCTGTGGTGGCCATCTTGATTTTCTGGCCGATCTGAAATTTTGCTAGGATCAATTACATATCAAGAGCAATATTCCTGTAAAGTTTCATAAAATTCCGCCAATCAGTTTCAGAGCAGTAATCTCTACACATTTTTACTATATAACTATGTAAACAAAGATGACCGCTGGCAGCCATGTTTAACGTTGAATCAAAACAATTTTTGACAAGAACCAACATCATGTCATGCTGGTCATTTTAGAAAAAGTCCCGTATCAAGATCACTTATAGTTTTCAAGAAGAAGTCGCTACAAACTTGTATTTTAAAAATCTATTTTAGCTTCGGCGGCCATCTTGGATTTCACATCAACATGTTTTTTTGCTAAAATTAACTAGACTTCATGGGCAACATTTCTGTAAAGTTTCATGAATATCCATTTAGGAGTTTAAGAGTAGTAGTCGCTATAAATAAAACTTTACGGACAGACGGACGCCGCACCACGGCATAAGCTCTGCTAATCTCTGATCAGTCGAGCTAAAAACACGTCAATAAACCTATACTTTTAATCTGCACATAACCATTATTATATGACCTAAACACCTGGATAGATTTTGATAAGCGTTTGTTTAATGTATTTTTTTCGTTCTTTGGCGGGTTCGTTTCTTTAAAGCTTTGCGATTTCTCCTGAGCTGTATGCACTAGACTTTTCAAATCCTTCAGGAAGATAACTTTTGTTTATGTAATGTCATTTTCTAACCAACTACATGCATGTATGTAAGTTAGATGTTTCACACTTAGTTTATAGTTTAATCTTTGGAAGATTATAGTTATATCTTGAGTAGTGTGTCCTTATGTACACATGGTTTCGTCTATGACCGTGACTTACTTTTTTGGGTGACGCAACAAAAAGCATAGCTTTTCGTCGCCTTTTCGAAGAAAAATGCGATACATAGGGATCACTTTGTCGTCAATCCGTCACAAAAACTTGACGTTGGCTATATCTTTCTCATTTTTGATAATTCACTAAAGGTCATTATATGGGTTAACAACTCATATTTTTCTTCACGAACATTTAACTTGGTTATAACTTTCTCATTTCTTGATATTTCTTCATCAAACTTTCAATATATACTCATCATGACAACATCGACAATACATTACAAAAAATATAAAGGTCATTGCATGGGTTAGATATTAAATTGTTCTCTTCACGAAAACTTACTCAGGCCAGTTTGTCAAAGTCATTTATCTGGGTCCAAAAAACCTTGTTATACTGACAAAGCGCTGACAGGCGACACACGTGTTCCGCGGAACACCAATCTAGTCTTTATACAATGTCGTTTTTGTTTTAAACGAATGGCCTTATATAATTTCATATATTGTTAAGATGATGAGGCCTTCATTTTTCATCTGTTCTTTACCAAACTTGCTCTGATTGTTGAGTTCAATAAAAGCTCTGAAAATTTTGAAAGCCAGCTAAATTGGATTATTAATACTAGAGTTATTTCCATTGATTTAAGAAAAAACATGCTATTATTTTGCATTGTTCAATTTGTAACTATTTCAAGTTTGAAAACCAGACATGTCTGACTCGCATACCTTCCTCCCCACCTTTAACAATTTGGATTAAAGAGACATTTGCCAATATTGTTTGGGATTTTTTTCTACTGCATGATTCACACTCTTATCACAAGCATTGGTGTGAAGTTAAGGCACTTATTATTAATATAATATTAAGAAATATTACGTACCTTTTCCTTTCCTATGTGTCAATTAACCCTGAATACATTCCACCTTAAACCCGGTTCCCGTAACCCGAGTAAGTACCGCCTTTTAATAACTGTACAGTATAATATGAACATTTACTTGCAAAATCCATACGGTATGTCAACTTTTCTTCAGTGACTGTGCCATGGTCTTAAAGAACTACAAATCCATTGCTGAAATGTGTCTTCATTGAAGGTGATGTTTGTGTCATTATCCAATGCTGGTTGTAAATGGATGATAGAAAAAATGCACATATAAATCACAGACAACCATTTAAATACACATCGGATAGAAGTCACTTTTTTTCTTGAAGACTTATCACAATATCGCATCCTTGTTCTTCAGTCCTCCATGAGTCTTCTCCATACAACAACAAACTCGTCAATACCTCCGACCATAAATAATGCAAAAACCAAAAAAAAAAAAAAAAATATCACTGCAGATGACAAATGCCCCCGAAGTGTCCTTTGACCTCTAAGTATGACCTTGACCTTGGAGCTATGGGCCTGAATTTCGTGCACGACACGTCCTTTGGTTGTGGTGAGCACTTGTGCCAAGTTATTTGAAAATCCGTCCAGGCATGCACAATTTATTGACCGGACACGATTTGACTTTTGACCTCCAAGTGTGATCTTGACCTTGAAGATCTGGGTTTTGCGCGAGACACATCGTCTTGTTATGGTCATCACTTGTGCCAAGTTATTTAAAAATCCTTGCAGGGGTTGTGACGTTACGGTCCGGACACGAAATTATGTACCTGTTTTTGACCTATAAACTGCAAGTGTGACCTTGACCTTTGAGGTACGGACCTGGGTATTGCACGCGACACATCGTCGTGTTATGCTGATTACTTGTACCAAATTAATTAAAAACCCATGCAGTGGTTTTGAAGGTAGAGTCCGGACAAGAACTGCGGAATGAAGGACGGACGAAATCCGGATAGACAGACGGACGGTGCGATTACTATATGCCCCCGAAACTTTTCGGGGCATAAACATCCAAAATATTACTTTAAATAAACAGAATTTTTAAAAAAAAAGTATGCGTTATTAATTGTTTGGTCTCGCATTACAAACAACCACATTTATTTCATTTTTAAAAATCAATGTAAAATCAGAAGATCATGTTATATAGATTTGTTCTGGTCCAATTTATCTTTTACAAAGTGACTACCATCATGACAAGATACACACTTATAAAGGTTCAGTTTTTTTTTCGCCTTCTCGCCTCCTCCTGTGAAACTGTCCCCCGCCGCCACCCCAAACAAAGAAAAAGAATACGGGTAAAACAAAGTAGTTTTATGTGTAGCGTTTTGGAAATGGACTAGGCAATTCCAATTGCAAACCGACATGAACGGAAGACCGAGAGATGATTTAGCCTTTATTTGCATATGTACTACACTAGTGCAATATGTAAATAAAACAAAATAGGAAATAAACGTGAAAATCTCAGTGCCCGACTCAAGAATGCAACTAATACACACACGAAACCGTCAAACACAATAACCTGATATTGTCACGTGTGTGAATTGAATGGGGAAAAGTTTCCAAAGACAGTGTAAAGGGTGCATGAATTTAAGATTTGTGTACATGCCTGCCTCTACAAAATAACACTAAATTTTGCCGTTACGGTCCTTTAAAAATAATTACAATAACAGATTGTTATAATCAAAATTATAAATGGCATATGCCGCACTAGTCAACCCTGTTTTGGAAAAGTTACGTCCTCCCTCCACACTTACATGCAATTCTGGATCTGCACCTGGTAGATGTATGCCTCTGCCCTGGTGAACAACATCGAAAATTGCGTTGCTAATGCCTCAACATGTAAAACCTGTATTTATGAAGATGTGAGAATATACGAGTCTGTTTTTTTGTTTTTTTTTAATAATTAACGCTCGTAAGCTTTCAACAAGATCTTAAACGTGCAAAAATGGTATATCCCTACCTTAGTCTCATTTATTTGATGTCTTCGGGTGCTTTTTTTACATACAGACGTTTATAGATGCACCCTAGACTAGGGACGGCATATAGAAAAAATTGTCTTGCCGTTCGTTGAGGTTATAATAGCGTAAATGAGTCTCCATTGCCCTTCCATAGTAAAGTTAGAATGTTGACAACCTGTTAAAAACTCAAACCTCGTTAGAATTCTGGGAAACTTACTTCATCATGCAAATAAACATGTCTGCTATTAAACATCAACAAGGAAATAGAGGGTTTAATACCTTCTAAGAAACATTTCTTCAGTTGTATACTAACGTCGGGTCAAAGGTCAACACTATTTTTACCCCTTGCAATTTCATACCTTGTCTACTTTCACTTCTCAAATTTTTATCAAAAACTGTCAAAAACATGATGAGCTGCATTTTCAAATATCAACAACATGTCCAGAATACAGTTACAGCCAACAAATAACAGGAAACTGCACTAAAAAAAGTTTTTAAAGAAAAGAAGATTAGCACTCTTTAAATAGCCCATTTCACTCGGACATTTGTCGAACGATCATGGATATAAACGAACTTTCTCCGAGTAGCCAAATAGGTCGACACATCAAACGCTGGTAGGCACATTAAATATTCATTGTAACGGTGCCCAATGTGATTAAATGTCAGACCATAACTTGAACGCATGACATATTTATGTTATTAATGTATTTGGTACTGTAGAAAAACGAAAATTAAAGCGTGTTTGTTGCTACAATTCAAAAACGAGATTGTCAGAAAACAATGAATATTTCTATCGTAACACCGGTTCCAACTTACGCGCACATGCTCCAATGTAAACAATTCAACAGGTGTTCCTGTAGCCTTGAAATCCGATCTAGTCAAGATGGTTTCTGTATAGAATATCACTAATGATTGCGGTGTTTTAGCGAAACAATACGCATTCATTAACTCATTATATAAACACTGAAACTGGTTAATTTGTGAGTGTTGATACTTCTGTGACTACCAGCATCTGATTAGTTCTTGAAGTCATGTGACTTTCCGCCACGTGACTGAAATTCTGAACAGTGTACGGAGATTTCCGAAGTACCGGTGGAATGGGCTATACAGAACTACTTTCGACTGCACCAGGCGAGCACATCCTGTTGATTTAGTTTAATTAAACCTAGACGTGTATTTTATGCGGTTGGTATAAACGGCGAAGAGGAACGTTTAAGCGAAAAGAAGCGAAAAGGAATTCCCGCGAGCGAAAAGGATTATGTTTAGTATATGTTTGTCTTAAGTTGTTTAGTGACAAAATTATTATTTGTTTCATTAATTAAACATGATAGTACTATATCAATATTCTTTATTAAACCAAATTATGAAAATTAAGTTGAAAGAGTTGTTGTTTACTCGGAGCAAAAAGGAAATCCCGGGGTAAGCTGCACTTTCTTGATTTCATAGTTAAATATATTGATAAAAAATATTTTTAAATTAATCAAACATTCAAACGATTACGTCACTAAGCAACTTAATTAAGACATTAATATAACACATAAATAATACACAAATTCCTTTTCTCTAGCGGTATTTCCTTTTCTTTCCCAAGTAGACTACACCTGTTTCTTAATTTCTAAGAAACATAATTAAGACATACATATAATAGTAGTTTCCTTTTTCGCTCGCGGGATTTCCTTTTTGCTCCCGAGTAAACTGCACCTCTTTCTTAATTGCATCTTAGTTTTCATAATTGCGTTTACTAAAGTATATCGATACATTTATATCATGTTTAGTCAATCAAAAATACAACAATTCTACCACTAAACAACTAATTGAAGACATACATTTACTAAACACATTCCTTTTCACTCGCGGGAATTCCTTTTCGCTTATTTTCACCTAACCATTCCTTTTTGCTCTTTACCCCAACCCTATTTTATCCACTAATCCCTACCTGCACATGGGACCGAAGGCTTTAGCTTCGGTCCAAACTGACACAGTACCGTGGGTGTATTATGTACAGAGCTAATCTGTGACGTGACTTCAGTCAGAATTGAACCTGGGTCTTGACGACTTGAGGCAAGTATGCTACAATTACTTGGTTGATGAGGGAAATGCCAAAGGGGGAGGGGATAAATAGCAAATTGTAGCCTGTTACTTTAATTTCGTAAATACTCCCACTAGATCCTTCTACATTTAAGAAACATGATGGGATGCCCGCCTTGCACAATGAATGGACTTTGTCATGCAGAATACTGGTCCGTGGGGTCACACCTATCACAATGACAATCATAGGTTCTTGGGTCTGGTATTTCTAACGGTAGTAAATTGAGTAATTCAAATATAAATACCCTTTCCATAGCCTGTTGGTAGCACAGTTAATGTGTCTTTATCACTTAAGTGCATCTAACTGTTTACCTGGTTTTGCTTGTGCACAAGTTAAATTAACATCTAAACATTCCTCGAATTTCTGGGAGATACAGACTGCCATGTTTGTTTACAAATTTACATTACGTAATTAATTATAAAATAGTTTTATATTAAACTAGCTTAACTTAAAATGACTATAAAATAAGAATTATATTTCAAGAGTATAAAATTTAATAAATAATGCAAATATGTTTAAAATCAATCCATTTCCGGGTCTATATTTTTGTTACGGTTTACACGGTACTTTTCCGGGGCAAATCACCCAAACATATGTATCACTGCCAATACCTACGAGCATTGATGATCTACGGAAATGAGCGAGTTTGTACGATTGGGTAAACCATTTAACCCCAACTTTCCTCTCTGATTTGGTTCCTACTTCTGTCGGTAACATCTCTTAGATACAACCTATGAAATGCCATGAATATCCAAACTATTAATGCCCATGCAAACTATCACTACATTACAATACTACTTCGGACAAAGAGACCTCCAAATACAGCATTCTAGAATGCGTTTAAATTGCAGTTCCCTCAACAACGACCTGTTTTCAAAAACCATGGTCGATTCGCAATTGTGTACCTGTGGGCTCGTAGAAAATGCTGAACATTTCTTTTTTAACTGCAATAAGTACACCGATATAAGTCCTGTATTGCTAAATTCAATACCCCTCTACCAAACAATATACTGAAAACACTTCTCTTTGGAGATGAAAATGTATACTACGACACAAACATTCCTATCTTCAGCGCGGTACATTATTATATAAAAAACTCAAAACTATTTATCTAGTAGTTCGTTTCATTTGTTCTTTGCTGTATCATCAAACTGGCAGCACCCCCTTCCATGTGTCAATCCCCACTTATCCCCATTTCAAGCAACGAAATAAAATGACAACTGAATTATTCTCTTTCAGTCGACTTAACAGGGAGCTCGACTTGTTAGGAAGTGTATACAGTACTTGTTCTACCCAGGAAAGGTGGATGTCTGCCTCCACCACAAGAAATCGACCGTCATATATAACCTTCCATGTGTTCAAAATGACGTAAAACACCATACAAACAAACAAACAAACAAACAAACAAACAAACAAACAGTCGATTTAACATTTCAAGTCATTATTTTTTTCTTTAGTTTTGTATGCCTTATTACTCTATTATCTTATGTTTCTCTCATTTAATTGAACAAGCGATTCTGGAATATTTGTTAGCGCTACTCATTGCTCATACACACTTGCAGAATTTATATTACAAACGTATCAAATTACTGCTGTTACACATGCCATCAATTGTGTACAATTATTATCATGCCTAGGAGCAGAACATCATAAGAATTTTACTTTTTTCCTAATCCTTTTTTTTCTATTGTGTCCAAATATTATGTTGTAAGAACATGTGAAATAAAATGTGTTTAAACCAATTAAAAACATTAATCATTAACTTCTTGTGGAGTGGTAAAACGACAAAGTTAAACGCCAGGTTATATATCAAGACAAAAGGTTAGGCGGTTTAAGAATGATCGACATCGAATGCTTTTTTAAATCATTTGAACATAACCTGGATCAGAAGTCTTCTTAAACGTGAAAATAACCTTAAAGTTGTACAATCACATGATAAACCTGTGTTTATAGACATTATATTGAATATTTGTACATAATATTATTGGTAAAGGAATAAGGACTTCGGCAAACCTATACTTCGTAAACATATAATGGTTTACTCTGCTGATTTTGCCGATTATCGAAGAGAAAAGCGTTAAAATAACCCTCGAAAAGCACTACCCGACCGAGTCATTATTTGACTGCAGATAAGCGTTTCGATTAAATATGTAGAGCTACTTTTTTAATTTTCAAGAAATATTAACAAGCATTAGCTTCATTTCCGACGTATTAACCACAGTTTTTTCCGATTGGTCTAGGGCATTTTAAAGGGTACAATACTTAGATCGTTAGGTAGTGTAACCACTTACTGGATACACGTTGAATGTAATGAGGAACATAAATAAATTGTCTCCTCTGATAGCTCTCTTCAAACAACCAGGTCCAAGCAGTTGGTTCACTTCTGTTTTTATTGTTGCTTCGCTATATCCGAAAGCGTTTCGATACTCAATTGCAAACTCTTTTTCTACTTTCTATTACAAGTGTTTAAAAGTTGTTAATTGATGAAGACGAATACCCTTTAATGTCATTTTCGGAAAGTCATATTGTTTGAAATGGTATTTATGTAAGAAAAAGTACTGAAACTACACACTATCTAATGTAACAAGAAAGGAAGTGCATAACCAGCAAAAACACTTTTTAAAATATAATCAACACATTTATTCAAATATTACAATGAAAAATATTCAGTTACAGAATATACATAAATTCGATCCAATATTTCTTAAAAATCCGATTTTAGAATAAAGTCCAAACAATATTGGCAAGTGTCCATTTAATCAAAATTGGCAAGTATTCTTTAATACAGTTGTACTTTAAGTATTCCCTGGTTTAATTATTCACAATAGTCCAAATAATCCAACGTCTATTTAAGTATGGATGAGCACAATAATTGTTAATACAATATTGACAAGTGTCCCTTTAATCTAAATTGTCAAGTATTCTTTAATCCAATTGAATTTTAAGTATTTCCTGGTTTAATTATTCACAATAGTCCAAATATTTTAGTATAGATGAGTACAATAATTGTTAATACAATAATGGCAAGTGTCCCTTTAATCTAAATTGTCAAGTATTCTTTAATCCAGTTGTATTTTAAGTATTTCCTGGTTTAATTATTCACAATAGTCCAAATAATCCAACGTCTATTTTAGTATGGTAAATAATTGTTAATAGAAATCCTGTCACTATATATTATTATTATTATTATTATTGGGGACTGAATTTTATTATAAAAAATCGAGAACGTCAAAACAATATTGAAACTGAAGGTAAACCATTATTTTTGGATTATTGCACCTTTGTTAATTTTGAAAGAAATCGTGTTTTTTAACATTAAAAACGAAACCAAAGAACACGTGTACTCCATATCATTTCGATAAATAGCACAGCGTAATTCCGAAAGAAGATGGAATTATTGGAACGGGTACGGGCAAACAAGATTATGCGCGAGGCAAAGGGTGACACATTATAGAGGGGAAGGGTGACACATTACATAAGGGAAGGGTGACACATTACAGAGGCGAAGGGCGACACATTACAGATAGAAAGGGTGACACGTTACAGTTGGGGAAGGATGACCAATTACAGAGGAGAGGTGACACATTGCAGACAGAACGGGTGACCGTCACACATTACAGAGGAAGGGTGACACATTACAGATGGGGAGGGTGACACATTGTAGAGAGAAATGGTGACACATTACAGAGGGAAAGATTGACACATTACAGAGGGAAAGGGCGACACATTACAGAGAGAAAGAGTGACACATTACAGAGGAAGGGTGACACATTACAGAGCGAAAGGGTGACACATTACAGACGAAGGGTGACACATTTAAGTGGAAGGTTGACACACTACAGAGCGGAAGTGTGACACATTACAGATAGAAAGGGCGAAACATTACAGAAGGGGAAGTGCGGCCCATTACAGAGGAAGGGTGCTACATTACAGAGGGGAAGGGTGACACATTGCGGAGAGAAAGGGTGACAGTCACACATTAGAGAGGGGAAGTGCGGCCCATTACATAGAAAGGGTGACACATTGCAGAGGAAGTGTGGCACATTACAGATGGGGAGGGTGACACAGTACAGACGGAAAGGGTGAAACATTACAGAGGGGAAGAGTGACACATTACAGAGGGGAAGGGTAACACATTGCAGAGAGAAAGGGTGATACATTACAGAGGGAAATGGTGACACATTGTAGAGAGAAATGGTTACACATTACAGAGGGAAAGGGTGACACATTACAGAGAGAAAGGGTTACACATTACAGAGGAAGGTGACACATTACAGAAGAAGACTGACACATTACAGAGGGGAAATGTGACACATTACAGATAGAAAGGGCGACACATTACAGAGGGAAAGAGTGACACATTATAAAGGAAGGGTGACACATTACAGAGGAAGAGTGACACATTACAGACGGAAAGATTGACACATTACAGAGGGAAAGGGCGACATATTACAGAGAGAAAGAGTGACACATTACAGAGGAAGGGTGACACATTACAGAGCGAAAGGGTGACACATTACAGACGAAGGGTGACACATTTAAGTTGAAGGTTGACACACTACAGAGCGGAAGTGTGACACATTACAGATAGAAAGGGCGAAACATTACAGAAGGGGAAGTGCGGCCCATTACAGGGGAGGGTGACACATTGCAGAGAGAAGGGTTATACATTACAGAGGGGAAGGGTGACACATTACAGAGGGGAAGGGTGACACAGTACAGACGGAAAGGGTGAAACATTACAGAGGGAAAGAGTGGCACATTACAGAGGGGAAGGGTAACACATTGCAGAGAGAAAGGGTGATACATTACAGAGGGAAATGGTGACACATTTTAGAGAGAAATGGTTACACATTACAGAGGGAAAGGGTGACACATTACAGAGAGAAATGGTTACACATTACAGAGGAAGGTGACACATTACAGACGAAGACTGACACATTACAGAGGGGAAATGTGACACATTACAGATAGAAAGGGCGACACATTACAGAGGGAAAGAGTGACACGTTAAAAAGGAAGGGTGACACATTACAGAGGAAGAGTGACACATTACAGACGGAAAGATTGACACATTACAGAGGGAAAGGGCGACATATTACAGAGAGAAAGAGTGACACATTACAGAGGAAGGGTGACACATTACAGAGCGAAAGGGTGACACATTACAGACGAAGGGTGACACATTTAAGTGGAAGGTTGACACACTACAGAGCGGAAGTGTGACACATTACAGATAGAAAGGGCGAAACATTACAGAAGGGGAAGTGCGGCCCATTACAGAGGAAGGGTGCTACATTACAGAGGGGAAGGGTGACACATTGCGGAGAGAAAGGGTGACAGTCACACATTACAGAGGGGAAGTGCGGCCCATTACAGAGGAAGGGTGACACATTACAGAGGAAGTGTGGCACATTACAGATGGGGAGGGTGACACTTTCTAGAGAGAAGGGTTATACATTACAGAGGGGAAGGGTGACACATTACAGAGGGGAAGGGTGACACAGTACAGACGGATATATATATACAAACCTGCTTCATATAATGTTCAAAAAGGAACATAAACTACTGCATATCGTAATAAATGCAATACATATAATGATAACTGGACCACATATAATGGATTATCTACTACATACAATGACTTCTCTATCGCATATAATGATTACTGTATATAAATACTTTTCTACCATATATAAAGATTTATTTACCGCATATAATTAAAAATGCACTGCATATTATGAAAGGTCTACCGCAAATAAAGGGCATGTATTAATCGGCAAAATCACAGGACAGTCATGGCGTTCCATATATAAAACCATA
This sequence comes from Cyrtodaria siliqua, assembly GCA_037043455.1. Classification (NCBI taxonomy): domain Eukaryota; kingdom Metazoa; phylum Mollusca; class Bivalvia; order Adapedonta; family Hiatellidae; genus Cyrtodaria; species Cyrtodaria siliqua. The sequence goes on from JAWPHD010012085.1 coordinate 75,320, forward strand.
ACCTATATATTCATACGTAGGTTTTCTAGTTTGCTAGCTTCTAATATCTAGTCATAGAACTTTACAGTTTACTATGCGGATCACGTAAAAGCTACTGTCTCTATATCAATCGATTTCTTCTTTGTAGGCGTGTCTTTGTAACTTCATGTTCACCAGATCATGTCGAAATCGGGTATTTAAACGATCAAATACAACGCAGGACATCAAGGTAGCGCCGTGGTGTAATGGTTAGCATTGCGGCTTTGTAACCCAGGGATCGCGCGTTCAATCCCAGCCAGGACCGAATTTGGGTTAATTACCGAAATATTTCAAAATTATTTCCTACCTTACCAGTCCTTCGGATGAGACTTAAAACCTAGGTCTGCTCGCTAAAATGCTTAGTGCAATACAGCGAGGATAAATAAACGCTTATACACACGCAGGACATCATTTATTGTATAGACATCGACCAGTGCAGATCGTACCTGTACACGGGTAACATTATGATTTACAGAAGAAAAAAGTTGCCTCTTTCGGGACTCAAACACACGACCTTCTGATTTCAAGTCAGGTGCTCTATCCACTGAGATATAACGCTTCTTGAAAAAGTATACCAACTACCATTTATTAAGAGGCAAAATAACTTAACCTATCTGAACGCAACTCAAGATGAATCAATAAATATATAGTCCATCTTGTCGCACGTGTAAATTACCATTGCCTGTTGTAATATTATATGTTATCAATATGAAACTAATATTCCGCCTCAAAACAACCGTATCTCGACTTGTTATGTAGCGCTTGATGAGTATGTGTGTGCGCTAGTTATTACGTAATGCTTATTTAGTGTTAAAAATGCTACAACATATCAATAAATAGCCGTGGTCTAGTGGATAAACGTACATGCTACAAGCGCAACGCCTGTGGTTCAAATCCCGTTCCGGGCATTTACTTTTTTTTTATCATATATATATATTCTGAAGCCGTGTATTTATCGATGTTACCTGTACGAAGGCTAAATAAAAATGTGATATTTTACACATCGATTTCTGCTTATATAACGACTTTTGGGGTGTTCGTCGATTTGAAACTACTTCCCACGTAACTCATTCATATTTATGAGTTATTAACAGTTAAAATAGAGACTCTGTAGCTTTAAGGACCTATTTCCAGCCCGGGGAGAAAATGTGTACAGATAGCAGTAAATCACTGTTACACGTCGAATTGCATGAGAAAATGGTGTTATTTAATTTTGTATCAAATAATGAGGTCCTCCCATTACAGCTTTTGCATGACGCCAACATATCAAAACATAAAAGCTTGTATTTCATTAGTTTCGGTTTTAGTTTGATCTAAAAACATTTAATTATCAACATTGTTTTGTATTTAGTACAAATAACTGATTAATGTGTTGTTTTTGATTCATAAAAGTAAAGTTTGAAGTATTATATACTGCAATGCCCTAGATACTGTTCAATATTACAATGCTATTTATTTACAGAAAACATTTACAAGGGGCCTCAATTCTTATGCCTGAGTTAATCAGTCATGACGCTATTACCTTTAAAGGGGCGCGATATGCAACAATTGTGTGTGTCAATTGAAGTACGATTAGGATCATTATCATACAAGTGTTTCAGATGCATGAAACGTCCGATTTACATTACGTGGTCCCTGTATTAAAGGGAATGTAGCACCACAGCCAAACTATCTTTATTATTGAGAGTTCTGGAAAAAAATAATAAAAGTGACAGAATTTCCAAAATCGGATGATAAACAAAGAAGTTATGATTATTTGAAGGTTCTGTTGAAACGGATATGGAAGCCGCCATTTTGAGAGCTATGACATCACAGTTCTAATGACCATATATGGAATATTTATAAATATGAAAAATTACTGATTAATAGGAAAAAATGACCGCTACTTTATGAAAAATATGTATACTTAATGGCAATAATGCTGTATATTACCAGTAAAGGATTTTTCATTCATTTGCCGTGACTTTCTTTGCTTTAATGATTTTGATCAATATTCCATATATGGTAATTTGGAACTATAACGTCATAGTTCTAAAAATGGCGGCTCCCATATTCGTTTTAGAACAACCTTTAAATGGTCATATCTTTTTTGTTTATCATCCGATTTTGATCATTCTTTCACCTTTTCCCAAGTTTTTCAGAACTCTCAGTAATAAAGCCTGTTTGGCCGTGGCGCTACATTCCCTTTAACTTTCATACCCCATCCAACCCCTTCTCCAAGAAGTGAAAATGGGGTTGGCTGGAGTATGAAATAAAATCTTAATTTTCGGCTTGAAAAATTGCATCTTGTCAAATTAAAATATTTAATAGGTATTTTTAAACAGGTTATTGCATTTTTTTTCAGTAAAACATGTTTCTGAACGCCCGATTTAATTGGTTTTATTGAAATAGTTTGGTATAGAAACTTTGAGGGCTCAAATTGTTTTTTGTTGTGCAAAATATTAATTTATGTGATGCTTTAATGCTCTTAAAAAACAAGAACTAGTTGTACAAATGATAACAACATAACCCAATAGGAATTAATAGTTATTAAAAATTCCAGCCGAGTCGTCGAGTTTTGCCGACAAACTATTTTCGTAATAACTACACACAGGGTAACATGAGTCGGTTCAATTTAATGCATGTGCACATGTCATATACATGATTATGCTAGTAAGCTGTGTTTTTCAAAAAAAACATTTGCTTATAGATTGACGTAAACCGGGTGGTCGGGCGGGCGGCGGGCGTCAACATTGTGTGTTTTCTTTATATCTCTGCATTACCATGTCCGATCTAAATCAAACTTTAACAACACCTGCCACTCACCAAGCACTGACCATACCCTGAAAACGTGGTCACTATGACCTACTTTCTCCAAACTATATCTCAGCATTACAATGTCCGATTTTAATCAAACTTTAACATCACTTTCCTCTCATCAAGCACCGACACTATCCTGAAAACTAGGTCACTATGACTCGACTTTCTCCAACATATAACTTTGAGTTTTCTTTTGGACAGTTTAGTTGTTTTTAGTTGCAATATCTATATAATAATTATTCTAAATGTTCATTAAATTGATACATATTACAGTACAGTATAATAGAACTTTAGTTTAAGGTTTAAATAATTTCAATATAGGGTGTCGGCTTTGATAAAACAAACAATTGAAACATTAACATTGGGAATTTATTTGCAGATTTGCGCATGGAGACGTATTTATTAAAATGCAATTTATCGTTTAAATGTATACTTTCCTATTCTGACACTTGTTCGATATAAAGCAAGAATATTCATTTTAAACAAAATGAATAAAATGGCTTCTTTAACACTGTAACCAAC